>JAOPJI010059375.1:0-12605 GCA_027122695.1 Merluccius productus
ACACACACACACACACACACACACACACACACACACACACACACACACACACACACACACACACACACACACAAGGTTGAGAGAATCCAATTACCAGCTGACATTCCTTTCTTGGGGTAATTTAATGCATTGGGTGAGAGCTTCTCATTTATGTTTAGTAATTACTCTCCCTCTCCGCTTTACACTCCCTTTAATAAGCTCTAACTTTACTGCATAAACCCTAAGATAACACTCACATGTGCGCACCGTGCACACTCAAACATGATCACTTTCATACACACACACACATTATGGCCACTGGGTATATGTGATAGACCCCCAACATTTTCACGTATATCTAGCCCTAACCCCTCCCGAGACACACACACACGCACGCACGCACGCACGCACGCACACACACACACACACACAAAGACAGACACACACACACACTCCAAACAAATGAAGCCACACTGACACTGATCATTCCACTTAACATTCAATACATGACTGCACTTTTTTTTTGCTTGGCTATTTTTTTCTCCTTTATAATTTACTTGTTCAAAACTGAATTTTCATCAAGGATTATATTTTGGTATGGAAATATTTGTGATTACTATTCATTATGGGGTTTCATGATTCATGATTTGAGTTCTCCAAACTTGTGTGCCCACGTATTGATCTGCATAATTGTGTGTGTGTGTGTGTGTGAGTTTGTGTGTGTGTGTGTGTGTGTGTGTGTGTGTGTGTGTGTGTGAATAGGTGTGTGGGTGCAGATGTGTGTTTGTGTGTGTTTGTGGGTGTAAGAGGTCTTAAATGTAGAAGTGTTTTACTGTCACAAAAGTTAAGCTTGTGCATACGTGTCTGCATGTTAAAGTTTGGGTTTGCAATTCTGTGTTGGTGTTGGTGTGTGTGCGTGGGTGCATAGGTGTGTGTGTGTGTGTCTGTGTGTGTGTTTGTGTGTGTGTGTGTGTGTGTCTGTCTGTCTGTCAGTGTCAGAGTAAGTGTGCAAGTGTGAATATCACTGTGGCTTTTTGCATATTTTGTCGACTGGAGGAGTTGTGACTTTGGGTGACTGAGAATCAGAACGGTGGTGAGACAGACAATTAACAGCCCAAACAACCATACACTGCACAACGACACAACTTTAGATAATAAATGACACATGGAGTGACAGTTCTGTAAGAATTCACTATCGTTAATATCTTAAAATTATTCTAAATACTTTCTGTGACAAAATCACTGAATAATGTATTAGCATGGTTTCCACCCTAACTGTACTCAAGACAACTGAACTGACCTCTAAAAGTGCTCATATTTAATTAAAACACAATATTGACATGAGGTATACCTTGCGGTGTTCATGTCCTGCACAATGAAGAAGCATGCTACATTGACTTCCTCATTATGTGTCTTTCCTTATCAGCTGCAACAGCCCTAAGGTATAGTCTTCTCAACAAGCCTTTTAGATACAATCATCCCTGGTTAGTAATTAGTCCCTAACACAGTTAGGCACAGTTGTCTTTCAGCACCTTCACTGTTCATCTCCATCAATGCTTCTTTCTCCTCATCAACTATTCATGTATCTACCCTATACCTTGCCATCTATTCATCCATCTATCAATGGATCCATCCATCAGCATCTTCTACTATGTACTCATTTATTCATACATTTCTCTACACTACTGCCCACTATTACTATAAAATATTTAAATGGTCTTCAATCCATTCACCCATCTCTCAATCCATCCATCCATCCATCCATCCATCTAGCTAGCCAGTCAGCTACCCAGCTACCCAGCCAGCTACCCATCCATCCATCTAGCTACCCATCCATCCATCTAGCTACCCATCCATCCATCTAGCTAGCCAGCCAGCCAGCTACCCATCCATCCATTCATCTAGCTAGCAAGCTATCCCCCCCCCCATCCATCTAGCTAGCCAGTCAGCTAGCTATCCATCCATCTAGCTAGCCAGCCAGCCAGCTAGCCACCCATCCATCCAGTCATCTAGCTAGCAAGCTATCCCCCCCATCCATCTAGCTAGCCAGCCAGCTATCCCCCCATCCATCTAGCTAGCCAGCCAGCTATCCCCCCATCCATCTAGCTAGCCAGCCAGCTACCCTTCCATTCATCCATCCATCTAGCTACCTAGCATGCTACCCATCTATCCACATTTATGGATGTTCGACGGAAGCTGTTATTATTGGCTGCAAGATTAAATCTATTTTAGGATGGCACATTTAATAGATGCCACACACGCTCTCTCTCACACACACACACACGCACGCACGCACGCACGCACACACACACACACACGCGCGCACACACACACACACACACACACACACACAATCTAACATCCATTAGAGATTAACACTCTGAGGCAGATGCGGAGGGAATCACCTGACCATAGTTGAATAATGTAATCATTTACCTTCCGTCCAACTACTCCTGGCTGGCTCAGTGCCGTGCTCTCCACCACTTAATGACTCACACTCATTCACTCAGTCACTGATTCACTCACTCAATCAATCATGCACTCACTCCCTCACGCATTCATTCACTAACTCACAAACTCATGCACTCATTCAAACACTCACTCACTCACTCTCTTCTCTTTGCTATTTGTCATTCATAGTTTCTTGTCTGCTTCCAGTATTGCTATGACTGAACCATAGCAATCATGCATAACCTAGCCACGAAAGGTGATGTCCAATTCAACTTGAAGGCATGAAATATAATATTTATCAGCTAATAGCCTTGTCCTCTGCCAAATCTCTGATGCCTAGCTAATTATTTTTGAGAGACCCAGACAACGGATTGATAGGCAGACAGAAACCAAACTCACGCACACATTTGCAGACAGCTACAGTCCAAACACACACAAAACAATGCAAGACAAAAACAATACAAGAACACACACACACACACACACACACACACACACACACACACACACACACACACACTTCACATGGGACTTATTGCCTCATGCTATGCTCCTGTGGGAGTGTGTGTGTATGTGGGTGGGGGGGGTAATTTTATTTAATGGCATGGCTAGCCTTCATTTACCCCTTGGGAGCTAGATATTCAATTACCACTAGTTTATATGTCTCCCAGTGCCCTGTGCTGCTATGGACTCTGACAGACTGGTAGACCATTTCAATTACAGTGCAGAAGTGATACACATGTACAGCTATTACAATGGTTTCATGTTTGTCAGTACCTAGCATTGGTTGGCATGGTTGGGAGAGAGATATTGTTAAGCTTTAGAATTATTTAAAGACAGCATTTCCCCATTGTGGACTGTGGTGCCATTTTACTGTCAAGATGAATCTCTTCTCCCATCACTCTATTTCCTTCTTCCTTTACCATTTGAGCTTTCCTTTGACACCTGTATTCTCTTTTATGCTGTTACGTTAACTTTTCGAATAAACCCTTTTTCATGTATACTGTCCAATGGCTCTCATACATTATTTTCATATACACTGGTTTTCTTAAGGAGTAGCCAATGGAAATATTCTTTGGAGCATATTTTATTGCATTTTGTCTTGAGATGAATGTGTTTTGCTAGTTGCCCCTTTAATTAACTACCCTTTAAGAACTACCCTCCACCATACACCATAGCCATCCCTCATAATATTCTTCACAGCCTTCCTCCATAGCTACTGGGAGGGGAGGGGGAGCACAGTACACACTGCCTTACTAATGAGGTCTACTTCCTGATGTTGCTGGAAGGCTGCCAAGTGCATGCAATCAAAGGGTTATTGGGCTGACCCAAGTCATGAATTAAGGAGAGGCGTGTGTTACAGAGAGAGAGAGAGAGAGAGAGAGAGAGAGAGAGAGAGAGAGAGAGAGTATCCCAAGTGGAGAAGTTCAGGTATCTCAGGATCTTATTTACGAGTCAGTGTAAAGGAGATTGACCGCCAGTTAAGTGTGGCCTTTATCGGACGTGGCTGTAAAAAAGAGGGAGCTGAGCAGTATTATGGTGAAGCTAATTTACCAGTCAATCCATGTTACCATCCTCCTCACCTATAGCCACAAGCTCTGGGTAGCTACCGGAAGAGTGAGATCAGAACTACATGCATTTTCTCCACGGGGCAGCCGGTGTCAGACATCTGTTCAGGATGCCCCCCTGGGTGCTTTCCTTTGGAGGTGTACCAGACTAAGGACGCGCCAGAGGTATTATATCTCCTGGCCTGGGAAAGACTAGGAAGGGATCCCCTAGGAAGAGATGGAGGAAGTTGACGGGGAAAGGGACACCTTGCTTATCCTGTTGCCAGCATGACCCTTATCTGTAGAAGGGAAAAGAAGATGGAGGATGGTGTGTTATGGGGTTGTATGGGTTTTTGGTTTATTGTTTCTAAACCTTGGTTGTGTACACTAGCTTTGATTAATACATGTGTAAATGTCTACGGTGGGTGATGACAGTTTAGTTTAAAAATAAATATAAGTGCATTTAATTGATAGCACTGTTTATTATCACCCTTCTATTATTGAAGTAGTTTGACCCTGGATCTGATTATGCTGAGCTAATAAAATGTAGTTGTTGTCGGGCGAATTTTGTTGTTGAGTGTTGTTTTGCGGAGGCTGCCATCAATTCCAGGCGGTTTGTTAGTTTGTAAAATATTAATCAGAAAAGAGTTGTCGTAAGGGTTAGCCATGGGAGAAAGTTGTTCGAAAACACAACAGAAGGAATAAAAGAGTAGCTTCTAGAAATAGAACAAATGCAGCAGAGTGCAATAAACAAGATTAGTAGAGTTGTGACTCCTGAGGAATTTAAAGTTGCACTCAGGCTAAAAAAACAGAATGGGGGGTTTAGGGTCAATAATCCAGTGAGAGTCACTTGAAATGTATTGGTGATGAGATAGAAGTTTTGTTTCTGTCAAATTGATTGTTGTTAGTAATACACAAAACACTAATCATCCGGTGGCTGAGAAGAGAAGAAAAAGAGGTGAGAAGAAAGTCATTGTGGGATTAATGGTGTGATATACGGATCTCACTGAGAAGGAGATTAACACTGAGGAGAAGGTGGTAATCCTAACGCTCCAGGGCTGATCTCTTTTAGAGGTGATTTTCTGCCAAAGTGTTGCAGGTATTGTTTGTACTTTCTAAATAAGAGGGTACAACAAGCCTGAGCTACACTGCTATACATTTCACACATATGGGCATATAGCTACAGGTTTCTGAAGATACAGAGTGACCCTGTGCAGATTGACAAAGATGAAGATTCTGATGTCATGTGTAATTGTGGAGATGACCACATGGTGGTGTCTCAGTGATTCAATTGTTATTTTAAAATGGCACTCAGATAACCACCTGTGTCCGCATTATTGTATTTCAATAATGTACCAGCCTTTATTGCTGATATTGAGTTAGGGGTGGGCGATCTTCCCAAAAAAATCATATCACAAACTTTTTAACACGCTCCACGATCTGAATTGCGATCTTTCTTCACAATTTTGAAATGTACTGTCGAGAATATCCACACTCAAACAAGCCTATGGACTTATCTATTTGCACCATTTAAAAGTTTGAAAAGTTTAAAAATGACTTTATTTAGAGAAATATCTAACTTCTGAAATATCTGCAACATCTCATCCGCCATGCTGCTAGCTCACGTTGAATTGTTTTTCAAATACGTTACGCTTCCCTATGATAGAGACACGTGATATAATCTGGCCAATCAGCATGGCCATCTAATAGGCAATCATTTTGTTGGTTAATGAACGTAGCACCGTAGAGCCACATTATTACTGGCTATCCAAGTGTTATGTGAAGTTTGGAAACATTAGTAGGAGGACATAAATCACAATCTCTACGAGTCACTTGAAAAGTAGATTGTGGACGTCTTCAAGGTCGATCATGATATAAAATCATCAGATCGCCCACCCCTATATTGAGTATGTCAATAAGGTTTGATATAATGGCTTGTGTGCTTGATGCAGCAGGAGAATTTGCGAAGGACACCAGGGGCCTTTCTAGGATTTGAGGACGTTCGGGGCTTAGCCTGGACCTCTGTAGGGGGGTCTGGGGGGGATCCTCCCCCAGAATTATTTGATAAACAAGCTCTATTTTGATGCTTTTCATGCACTCTGGCACCTTATTCACATTCAAAGTAGGACATGTCTTAATCATTGAAAAATTGAAATTTGGCAAAATGTCCATATCATGATGCCATGGTGAAATAATTTGTTCATGATGTGCTAAGGTTTTGCAAAGGTCATATGTTACACAGCTTATTTTTATGCAACAAATTATTAAGTCAGCTTATTAAGTCATCCTCTCCTTCTGATCACTTTGTTTTAAGTCTTGAATATACTGAGCAAACAAAAATTTGAACACAATTATAATATAGATTGCAGAGCGCCTGCTGGGCCATCTGACCGAAGAGGTCGGGGGAAGGGAGGTGGGAGCACAAGAGTCAGGAGTTAGGGTCAGATAAGAGATTGACCCTGATGACCAGAGGAGGCTGCAGGAGCTGCAGTAGAGAAGAACAGCTGAAATGCAGGTTTGTTTATTATTTGCCAACACTCCATAAAATTACGCATTTAGCTTTTTGCCCAACTTAGTTTTTTAATAAAACAAATGGTTTATGTTGTAGGCAAAACTCTGTTCCCTGACAGCTCCCCACTAGGAGTTACTGCTGGAAAAGTTAATAACAAGACTCCCCAGAGTCCTGACATCCCAGATGGGGCATCATTACACTGGTGCACCTGCACCAACTGCAGGGAAATGTCAAGAGACATTAAGAGGCTCTGCTGTGGCCAGACCCCTCGAAATACAATATGGCATATTTGCAATATTAAATATTAGATGAGGGGGTTATGCGGCTGGCCTGTGCTGCATGAAATGACGTATTTGCAGTCATTGATGACCAGAAGTGGAGCAGTGACAGTACAGGCATGCGGCATACAGACAGTTTGTACTGTGGCAGCATGGCCACCTTGATGAAGGCAACAGAGTAGTAATTCCAAGCTGTTGCTTAGAGTTACTGAGGGTCAATATGTAAACCAGTTTTTTATAACCTGCAATTATAAATTATTTTCTTCATTGTAACATTTGTCAATCAACTTAATTTATAAGAAAATACTTAAAAGAGTAATTAGAGACAAAGTGTTTTATTCATCAAATGCACAGTATAACAGGGTCATTCTGGAGGCTTCCTATGATCGGTATGATCAGATTTGGGAGGCTCTCTCGTATTGCCAAGTTGGTGTTGGTACTTCCACATTCAAATACTGATGCTGAACGAGTGGTCTCCGTGGTAGGGCTGAACAAAACCAAAACCCGAAACAGAAAATAGCTCCTGATGGAACCCTTTCATCCATCATGAAGGTGAAGATGGCCGGCCTTGAGCCACGATGTTTCAAGTGGGAGCCCCCTGCCTCTGTTATCAAAGCATCAAAATCTGCCACAAACATGTACAACATGGAACACCGTTTGTAAACCGAAACACACACATGCACAGACACACACACACACACACACATGCTGCTGCTGACCAAGGGGCTGATTTTAATCAATTTTATTACAAAATATATTTTATTTAACTGAATTGGTCTCATGTCTACTTGTGCTGGTCAATTATGAACAATACATAAAACTGTTTTTTTAAGTTACAAAAATAATTGGATGGGTAAGAGGGGCCACCGCTGCCAACACGCGCAAAATGTTGGGTCGCTCCGCCCCCAAAACACGTAATCTCACTCCGAAATGTTGGTGAAACTTGGCAGCCCTGCATTGGCAGAGGTAGTAATGATAGTAAGACAAGGGGGTCATATCAACAATATAACCACAAGCACAAAACACTTAAAATACATCCAGTACACAAGACATTGATTAAAGTCTTGGATTTGTAAGTATCTGAAGAAGTGGATCCTTGGTAAAAAGAATACACACAAGTTTACTGATCAAAAGATGCAAATCAATGTAAAGATGCTTTACAGAGACAATCCTATGGTCTTCCCAGGTTGCAAAAGCCCTATAAGATTTGAGTAGAGGGGATAGGAGAGGTATTGCCTGGAATCCAAAGTGGTGTTTAAAATGAATCCAAATCTTAAGACAGTTTTCAACTTATATTAAATAAGTTAAATATTATTGGAGTATGTTGATGATGGTAACATCAGTGGGAGGCACAAGAGGGACATTCAAGAGATAGAACATTGTGAGGCTTCCTCAATCTACAGTGGGGGTTGATTGTTAATACAACACCAGTGCAGTATAGTTTGAATGTTTGCAGCCCGGTAGTAAAATAAAGTTAGGTAATGCTAATGCTAAACCACCCATTTCTTAGTTGTTTTGTAGAATGCCTTTTCACATTCTGGGGATTGTTCTGTTCCATAAACAGAAATAGAGCAATCAAGTGAATGGAAAAAAATATTTATGCATTGAAAGCGATATAGGACCCTATCTTACTGCCAACGGCGCCAAGCGCGACGCACATGCTTTGCTAGTTTCAGACCAACGCAGTTCTCATTTTCCCGCCCTGCGCCCACGTGGTTTAAATATAATGCACTTGCGCTCCGCTGTGCGTCCATGGGTGTAGTCTGAAAATGAGGCGTGTTCGGGTATATTGTTGGCGTATTGCTTTATTGAGGCAACTGAAAGCAAAATACATGCCTATAGGCGGGTGCACGATGCTCGTACACTCTGCTTGTTACGCACACAGGGAGACGCAGCAGCGCACAAACATGCAAACCATTTAAATTTAAAAAAAGATTACAATGTGAAATATTATAATTGTGTACATCAAGATATTTCTTAAAAAATACATGTCACAATGTCCACATCTACCCCCTGGGTAGGACCCAACTGGGTCCGGCCTGAGGATCTTTAGCCAGCGGAGTCGCATGGCATTTACAGTTCATTTATAGAATTACTTCATTGCAGGTGTTATAAACCATTTGTTAAAATAAATAATTTTTGCAAGAAGCCTCCGTGTTGTGTACACATTGTACTGCTCGTTCCCTAGATGGGCTGCTCGCGCGCTTTCACCTCGCACACGCGCAGATCCGTCTCCTCGCCTGAACATCGTTCCTTCTTCCCGCCTGGCAAATCCGCCATCATAATAGCAATCCACCAAACGCTTGCTTTAAAGGGAATGGGAGATGACACTCTGATTGGTTTATTGCATGTTTGGACCGTGCGCCTGGCGCTGCAACCAATTTTCCGCCGTTAAACTAGCAGAAAGTGATTGGGACACGCCCTATATGCATCTGCACCACGCGCTCCAGACCATGCTTTTCAGGTTATTAAAATAGGGCCCATAGAAATTTGGGGAGCACATTCATTGTTATACAATTTATCTTGCCAGCAAGAGATAGAGGTAGGAGAAAGGGTTAGCCCAGAACGGACAATCGGCTCTAGAGAAATAAAGCCTTTCGCCGTTGCATATTGTTGTTGAGACTAAAATAGGTTTGTTCGCCAACATTTAGTAGCTGGCCCGGAGGGGGTAGAGTTACCCCGTGTTAGATACGTTTTACAATAATGTCCTCCCGCCAGGGACGTCCCGACATCAAAACTGAAAAGTCCTGTGTGTCTAGCGGTGTCAACCTGCCCAGGAGACAGTCGGGCAGCAGCACTCCTCTCTATAGAGCCGTTAATAGGGTCAATATTTCGACACAATTGGCAAAGTACCCTGCCCTAAACAATGGATATAACATTAAAATGGCTGTTTAGAAGTGTATCCTGCTAGCTCTGCAACAGTACATTGTAGTGTATCCACCTTCATAACTGAATGTGACATTTATAGCAGCATAGCACTACTGTGGTGGTGTATTAAAAATAATCACGTCTCTACAGCAGTATATGGCGTCTGAAAGAGTTTTTTTTTTGTTAGAAAGATATTGGATATTCACACTCCAAATTACAGTGATCTGATGCGGGGAACTAAAGACCCAATCACAGCTATGGAAATTACGTAATTAAACCGAAACGTCTCACATTACAAAATGTTCCCAATAGATATAACATTAAAATGGCTGTTTAGAAGTGTAACCTGCTAGCTCTACAACAGGAAAAAGCAGGTAAAAAACTGTGTGGCCAGTGGAGCTCCAGTGTGAATGTAACACACATACTGTATACAGGTGAATTTCCATGTGTACATTGGTGAAATTATTGCAGACTTAACAAAAAACCAGAACAAGTACATGAGTACACGTTGAGATTCGGGCCGTGTATTTAATTACAGTTTTCTGGTATTTATTGCACCCCTAGTACCTACTGGCACCGTACAGGCCAGTACAGGCCACTGTAGCTTCAGTACCTACTGGCACTTTATTGGCAAGTACAGGCCACCATAGCTTCTCCTACACCATTGGAAAGGGGGAGGTGAGGGGGGTATTCACCGCTAGATGCCACTAAATGTTACACATTGTACCTTTACACCAACCTGAATAGGGGTTACACAGTTAACGTTTCTATAAATGTTATTTATAACCCGAAATCTGCCCAAATTCCTTCAGCAAAGCTGACACTGGAGGAGTAGCTCCGTCTGGGTCAGACTGCTGACAAGGACAGTTTATGCTCAATGCCCCCCCTGGAGATGCCATCTTTTAATTAGTAATTATTTTCTGGTAAACAGAATAGGATATTATTTCTCCTTGTAGGTTGGCTTTGCATGTCTCATAAATTGTTGACACAGATACAGCTACAGTTAACATTACTGGAAATGAAAAGGTAAATGTGACTGCTAATAGTTTTAATAAAATCAGGGTCAGTGAGTAGCAGTGAATTAAAGTGCCAGGGGGATCATGACAGGGACCTAGTACCAGGCAATTATGACAGTTGCGTAGTCTGACATTGGGAAGAGGAGCTAAAAACTGTACTCAAGTAAAAGCAGGGTCACTTTGCAAAAACAAGCAACTAAGTATTCTATTAAATGACATTCTTAGCTTGTTTTCTATATTATATTATGGTTTGGCAAATAAATCAGCATATCGTGTGCATGTGCATAATAGACTGTGTCTGTTATGTCAAAAAGTAAATGTAAAGAGTGTCAACATGTTAGTGTTCTTAAACTTCGACATTTCCAGTAAAGTTGATCCAAGTCCCAGTTCCCATCACAGACAGCCAGCGTTAAGGTGTAAGCCCCACACACATCCACGTCTCTCCAATCACATGAAGACAATATCAATCAGTCTCTTATCTTTCTGAAAATGTCTCATATCAGATGACGCGTTTAAGCTAATTAGGAGATAATGCTGTGATGTTCATTAATTGCCTATTAAATACAGCTGTGAGGAAGACCATCTGCTGTTGAAACATATCAGTCATGTCCACATGAAATAAAAGTAGTGTATTTTTTTCATGTGCATAATTTGGTTTCTACTTTTCTGTCTCTCTTCATCAGGCTACATCAATGAGCATGACTAATTAAACACACAATGCTCGCTTGAATATTTACATATTTACGCCAGAAAGCAGTAGTGTAGTAGTAATAGTAGTTTTAGTAGTTTTGAAGCATGATAAACTGTGTGTATATTATTAAACTTATTAGCATTAACACAACAGACACACTTACTGCTCTCTGTCAGCTCAGTGTCAACACCGTTCGTTGATGTACTGACTTCAGACCAGCGTTCACAACCGGAGCCTGCTGCACTTTGCACAGTTAATTCGTCTATAAATATTAGCTGCTAGCACTATTTGTAAGCCATACTCCTGCTGTAGCTTGAGCCATTATTCTGCTTTGAACAGTCATTTGTAGCGTGGCTGTGGTAGGATAACAGAGCACCAGCAGACCTGGGACCAGCTGACCACCTGCCTCTTAACAGAATGTGCATGAATGCATAAAATAATGAATAATTAATAGTAGTGCGATGAATGTATCCAAATGTAAAACTAATGATTTTTCTCTAAAAATCTACTTAAGACTGAGTCAAAAGTATGCTGAATTAAAACTAATCTGACAAGTAAAATTGAGTAAATGTGACTCGTTACTGTTAGAGCACGAGCTGACAGGGGAGAGTAATTTGTTGTCAATAAGAAAGAAATCAATTTGTGAGAAAGTACCATAGACAGGAGAAAAGAAAGAGAACTGCTTGGCACGCGGATTGAAAAAGCGCCAAACATCTGAGACTGCATATTGCTCCATGAACAGTTCAATGACTTTAGATGATTTAGATGGAGCAGAGAGCATGTTAGATGAGCGGTCAAGTGAAGGATCAAGACAGTAGTTAAAGTAACCTCGAGAATGAGCTGGCAAGAATTTAAGTCTGGAAGAGAGACAAAATAGGCCTCATTGTCCCAGTTTGGACCACACACATTTGCCAACTTTAGATCATTGCCACAGATTTTCCCTGCAATGATAATAAAGTGCCCATTGGGGTCTGATACAACCTTGGACACAGAATGGGATTGATTTATGAACAAGAATTGCAACCCCTTGGTCTTTGCTTGAATGTCGAGCTTGTTTACCCAACCTCTGCAAAGTTGGCTAACACATTTTTAGCGTTTAAATTAGTGGTGGCCATCGATCAATTTTTTAAATCATGATTAATCGCATGATTTACGTAGTTAATCGAAAGATTAATCGCTTTTTTTGTTGTTGCTTAAATGTCAATGATTAAGTATAGAAATATTGTATTGTATAGATGTATTGTGTTATAGGGAATTGAAGAG
>JAOPJI010059392.1:0-12601 GCA_027122695.1 Merluccius productus
AGAGAGAGAGAGAGAGAGAGAGAGAGAGAGAGAGAGAGAGAGAGAGAGAGAGAGAGAGAGAGAGAGGGAGAGAGATATGCTGAGCAGACAGGAATAAGAGAGAGGGGTAGGGGGGTACCCTTACCTTTCTCTCCTCTGGTTACAACTTGAGGCCTGTTGCTGAGGCACCGGGAGCCAGAGGCATCGCTATGACAACAACCAAACATAAACATTGCCATTCAGAGTGTGTGTGTGTGTGTGTGTGTGTGTGAGTCTGCAGATTGTGGCTAATTATATACATTTTGAAGTCAAATTATCTACCCCCAGCCAGCCCCACTCCCAAGTACCCACTGCCCTCAAACCCATGCACTGTATTACATGAGGAAAGGCCCTCACACACACAAACACACAAACACACACACACACACACACACACACACACACACACACACATACATATATGCAAATAATTATACATAATATTCGCATATACCAATATTCACAGGCATGGCACAAATATCACCAAAAAGGAACTAAAGGATTTAACATAATTTTGTGCGGTGTGTGTGTGTGTGTCTGTATATGTGTGTGTGTGTGTGTGTGTGTGTGTGTGTGTGTGTGTGGGGCCTGTGGGGTAAGCGTTGGCTGGGGTCCTGGTTGCGTGTGGTGTAGAACCGTACAAATTTCCAAACAAACACGCTGGAAACAATTAGGCATAGAAAAGCAACAGAGAGAGAGAGCGAGAGAGAGAGTGCGAGAGGAGAGAGACAGAGACAGAGACAGAGAGATGGAGGGAAGGGCAGACAGAGAAAAGGATGAATGCCATGACAGAATAAACTCGCTGCGGGTTGAATAGAAAACAATAACACCCCTGATCTAAGCGGCGAGCGCGGCTTCCATGCCTGTTTAAAACAAAAACCTGGGAAGAGTTTTCAACAGATCACTTGACTTGCACGCTTACCCACAAACATGCTGGGAGCGGGACGGGATGGGAGTCTTCAGTCAACAGCAGGACTGTCTGGAGGACAGTCGGCTCTTGAAGGATTTAGACGCACTGCTTCTCACCACTACCGCCGCCGCTGCTGCCGCACCTCCACTCATCCATGTTAACACAGACGGGTCGAGAGAGGTATAGAGACACTGAGAGTGAATACGGGGAGAGAGAGGGAGGAGAAGGCGAAAGAGACATATAAAGGCGGGAGGGAGGGAGATAATAACACATAATGGGGATATTTGAGAAAGTCTGTGCACTTAAGTAGAGCCCTTTACACACCAGTGAGAATTTATTAGCAGTTATCGTCTGCGATAATTTGTATAACCCTAACTTTTATCCAGCCAATATAACCGTCCAAAGCATAATGTGGTTGAATAAAAATGCATAATTTATTATTTCGGAAAAACGCTGTTTTTTGTGCTTCATCTTTTCCGACAATAAAATTGTAGATAGCTTTCACGTGAAACTATAACTTAAAGAATATAAAAATAATTTAAAAGCTGACACGTTACTGCAAATGATCTTTCGTCCTCCACTGAAGTATTACGAATACTCTATACGACTTGTTTCCTAAATCAGATTTGTGGGTTTAGTCCTTCATACACCAAGGTCACCAAGTTGTGTGTGTGTGTGTGTAAGGAGTGTATTTATTACAGTGCAACTCTTATTCAGGATATTGTAGTTTTTTTTGTTTGATACATTTGATGAAGATTGTCTTCAGGAGTACTATCCAGAAAATAGTTTTTCGATTTTGAGCTGAGCTAAGCATGTGACATTTTTTTTGATTGTGAAAATTGTTTGTTACCTATTGACTGTATGAGTGAATATCAGAGATGTTGCTTTAGGCATTTTTATGTGATTTGTATCTTCATTCTCTCGGGATGATATTACAAGCTTTTCCTACCTGCCAGGCTACTGGGTATGTGTAATTAATACTGTAATGATCACAGTTTTTGGGCGTGTATCTTCCTTTAAATAGTCACTTGTGTATTTTTTAATGGAGCCACCGAGGTAAACACTCTCCACATGAAGCTACATGTTACTACAGAAACCTTCCCTGTTGCCAGGGAGCGATTTTCAAACCGGCAATGTTCAACTTTACAAATTGTTCACTGGCTTTACAAGCTCCTGTAAAACAAAAACGACGCAGCAAAACAAATCCCCAAATATATCTTGGAAAAGTGAATGTGTTCTCGCTTAGTGACACATCCCTCGCCACATCCTCCAGATGCCAGTCTGAGACGTTCTCTGGCAGCTTCGCCATCGTGTGTTTCTGAGGACAGATACTCTCGCGCAACATAACCACGGTCTATCTATTCTATCTATTGGACTATCAAGTCCGTTAGTTACACAAGTAATGTTTTGGTACTTAGTGACCGCGGACATGGGGGTTCGAACACAGAACCCTCTGGCAGAGAGTGGAGCGCCTGAACTTTCTATGCCCTATTTATCCATCTATCCCAAATCTATCTCTGTTTCTTCTATCTACCCATCCATCTGTCTCTCTCGGTCCATCCTGCACGAGACAATGGGCTGTTGTTGTTGTTGTTGTATAGTTGTTATTTTGGTTGTGTTCATGGTCTCTCTCTTGCTCTCTCCCAGGCCCATTGTCCAGCCACAGGAAGCTAGTGCAACTCCATAAAGTTTAAGAGGCCCGCACCAGTCTCCCCCCTCGACCCCCACAACCCACACCACAGGAGACGACGAGAGCTGAGGTACACCGACATTCATTATCTCAAACACCCATGACCTAATCCCACAGGCTAGCCAGCGACCCCCTATCCCCCGCCGAACCCTCACCCCCACCCTCACCCCCATGTTCACCACTTCCACCACAGAGCGCGTCGCACATGGCTGACACTCACGAAGCAATCGTCCAAATGGTGAACTAAACTGGAACTGATTTGTAAAATAAAATGACAAAACCTAGATGACAAACCACTTTCGAAATGTAAGTTAATTACGTTAATATGCAAAAGTGACGTTATGCATTGCACAGACACACATTTGCACACACCCACCCCAGCCCCCCCCCCCACACACACACACACACACACATCTCAGGGACAACTAGATCATCGTTGACCCCAATTTAAAATCATGACATGAGCCGTTTTCCCCATTAAACAATCATTAGGGCTCACGGTTGCTATGGCGCTGACACATATAATCAGGGACAATCAGGGAGACGGGGGCTGGTGTGTACACGCTCATGTCATCGCTACATGCATGTGCCGGTGATCACTCCTATAGACCATTATGTAAACACGATAGGGGCTGTAAGTTGTACTTTTGCTCTTTGTCAAGCGCTTTACACTTTAAGCGTTCTCCGCCCCTCTACCTCTTCTCTAAATATCTGTCTGCAATCCCCTTCTCTCCTCTCGTATTCTCTCTGTTTCATATTATTACGTCTGGTCACATTTTGCACTTTGTCTTTCCCTCTGTCGGTTCGTGTCTCTTGTTCTCTCGCACACATTCTTTCCGTTGTTTTCCCCTAACCGAAAAACAGGTTCTCACTTTTCTCACGTTTGTCGTTTCTTTTTTTATTGTCTCCCTCCCCGGTTTTTCCCTTTATCTCGCTCTCCCTTCCTTACCTTCTCCCACCCTTCCCCCAGACAAATCCCAATACATTTTATGGGCCGTAGAGAGGGTGTGAGTGTCAAACAGCATTAGCAGAACAATAACGATGCCACGGCCTGCAAAAACCACGATCATTAGTTTTGGATGGAGCTATGACTACAGCCTGTGGTATGAATGGGCCGACCATTCGCAGCTCTCGGCCGATGCAGGAAATACAGCAGATAAAGGGCCAGAAGAATAAGGATTCAGCCAGACCACTTTAGTTTAAAGTAACACATTTATCGCCCGGGCAACATATTTAGTTTGGCTCTGTTTGGGGAAACTCCCCATCCGAACAGCCATGCTCCAGCGGGCGGAGAGTGCAGCGAATAAACCCCCCATAGAGAATAGAACCGGAAGCAACATGATAGTCAAGCCAAGCCAATTTTGTTTGTATAGATCTTAATCACAGTTACAGTCTCTAAGGCTTCACAGGCCACATTATATGACACCCCCTAACCCCTTAGGAATAACTTAGGAGTGCAATGGGTGCTGTAGTGGTAGCATGAAAAGCAAACCTGTTGAAGTAAATTATTACCGTCAGTGGGATATCAGGGTTATACCATGGTATATACATAAAAACGTAACAGCTTTTACCTTAATATGCAGTGAAACAATGCACGTCCCAATGAGTGGGGGATATGGTGAAAAGGGAGGCGGTGGGTTGGCGCACTTGAGCTATGCAGCGAGCAGCTAACCAACTATTGAGTGTGTTAGATTTGGATTGGCCGATGTCAGACTCAGCTGAGCCGACGGCTGGTTGGATGATTGGTTGGCATAGAGTGGGGCATGACCGACTCCAAAAGGGAATGGGTCTATTTGTCAATTAATGTATGACTCGCTTGCCATCAGCTGATCGGTAAGTTTTCCCTGCTTATGCTGCGCTATGTTGTTACAAACTGCTGAGCCATCAGCAAGTTTCGGTTGATTATGTGGCTCGGTCCCGAGTGAATAGTGATACTCAACGTTATTAATAGCATGAGCCATCGGCGGATTTCGGTTGAGTGTGCAGTTTGGTCCTAAGTAAATAGTGATACTAATTATCGTACTATCGGCAGCATGAAAATGTCGTTCCAGTCTCCGTCAAGTCAATTCAAGTTAAGTCAGTTATATTTGTATAGCCCTTAATCACAGTTACAGTCTCAAAGGGCTGAACCAAATATAAACCGCAATGTATACTGGGAGGAGCAATAAGGGATTATTTAAGGGAGAAGGGAGAGAAAGGGCGATTTTGAAATTCGGGAGACATAGCCATAGACATACCTAGTCGTAAGATTGAGCATTGATCTACTAAAACATTTAAACTTCTAACTTTTTACCATTCACCAACTTGAGGCCAACTTGGACCTTCACAGCCGGACTCATTTAAAATTATTTTTTTGCCAGGTTCTTCCAGTTCCACTGTTCATATATTGGCAAATATCAAAGCTCTATACCTTGTTTGGTGACGTGTGCTCTATGGCAAAGTAACATAGGACAGCATTTTTCTGCTTAAAAGTATAATTACACTCAAACTAATTGAATTTGAAATATTGCCTCTGGCAATGAATACAAGATTAACAACAGAAGCATTAAAAATCGGAGGGAGTACCACAACAAAATCTGAGACCCTCTAAATATGTATTAAAAACAAACAGCAAAATGTGTGTATTGCATGCCCGTGGTTTTAGTTTTAGTTTGGATGTTTGTGTGTACTGATACAGATCTGTTGACACGGTACATGAGCAGCCTCCAAGCCTTCACACACACACACACACACACACACACACACACACACACACATACATACACACACAAGAAACACAGAGAGGGAAGCCCCGTCCACAGTGAAATGGAGAGAGAGAGAGAGAGAGAGAGAGAGAGAGAGAGAGAGAGAGAGAGAGAGAGAGAGAGAGAGAAAGGAGAAAGGAGGTGGGGGGCTTTATATGAGAGAGAAATGAAAAGTGTCTTTGAAAGTAAACAAAGGCAGCGGGGTGATCAGGACCAGATTGACGCAGATCAAACGGTAGTGTCCAAGTAGGAGGGGAGAGGCCTGTGATGGAGACATCAAACAACACTAATCTTAACCACATATCTGCCTGACATCATAGGCACACACACGCACGCTGACACATGCGCGCACGCACACACATTCTCACACACTGAGGCACGCACATGTAGACACACATACGCACACTAGCATTCACACGCGTATATACATATACATATGACACACATACAGTACCTACACACAATACACACCGCTGCAGGAGCTCACTGGCTGACTTGCTCATTATAAAGCCGAGAGAAAGAAGTGATTCTAAACAGTTTTTTTTATTCTTTATTCTTTTTTATTCATCTTCTGAAATATTAAAATGTGTCTCTGCAGTAACATCTAGCATTTAATTTAACCAAATTCAATGTGAACAGCCACAAAAACAAAAAAAAAGGACGACATTTATCTACTGTGGGCAAGGTCAGAGGCAGACAGAGATATGGATGGAGAAAAGCACACAGAGAGGTGTAGAGTAAATTGTGTGTGTCACTGGAATTGCACTTGCATGTATGCCTGTGCGTCTACCTCTAGAAGGATGGTGGATACTTAGGAGAGCCCACTGTGCCCATTCAGTGAGTGTGCCAGCATCAGTAGTGAGTACTTGAAGTAATGCACTGCAACCCATACCATGCGAATGAAGTTCCTAACGGAAAAATAAAGTTATTTGAATTGAATTGAATATAATTTATTTTTAATTTCATTTAATTTCATTGAAGGATAACAGGGCCAAAATAATTTCAAAGAGAATTTAGATACAGCAGTAGAGAAGTCAATTCCTGTATGAAACCAATATCCACGTCCTCCTGAGTGTGGCTGTGATGTGAGTCACATGGCATGGCAGATAACCTCGGATGATGGAGGGTGGAGGGTGGATCCCCCACAGTGAGGACACATGTTACAAACCCAACTCAACAGCAGCAGCAGTCTCAGTGACACCGGCAGCACCAAAGAGGAGACGCAAAGACGTGAAATAAGTTCCATTCAGGCCTGTCCTTCAGGCAAATCCTATTTAACGCCGACAACAAGCGATCTAATTCATAGTTGTGCCTCACACGACGTTTGACTACTGAGAGTGACCCTATTTTTTGTGCATGTTTTCTACACACCCTGCTGTGATATGTAAATTCCACGGTCAATGGATAACATTGCATCCATTCCACACATCCGCTGCTCACATTTGAGCTCACACACACAAACACACAGATGACGGAGGACAGACCAATGTCAATAAGTGAAATTAATTAGATATTAAGTATTTTCAAATATAATGCATGATATTCACTGTTGCCCAAGGGCGTATATCTTTTAGCTTTGGAGGGGACAATGCGTGCACAAGACAAGATGTGCACAAGGAATTTTAGAACAAAGTTTAGTTTTAGGCATAGGGTTTCCAATTAGGGTTAGGGTTTTCTAATTGAAAACCCTAACCCTAACCCTAATTTGAATATTTGCATTAGCGGGAATACCAAACTTGGAATTATTCCAAGAAATCACAAATCTTCCAAGTTTTATAATGGGGAGATATGTAAACTTGAAATTCCAAAAAGATGATCTGCATCCTGTTTTTGGAACCGAATTTCAACCACCAGGGGCGCTGTGTCTGAGTTCCAAAATGAAAATATTCAAAATTCCAACTTCCAAATCCAAATTCAGTATCAGAGTTTCAAAATGGAGATATTCCAAATTGTGAGTTCCAAAATAAAGATATTATAAATTCAGTATCCAAAAATCAAGAGATCAGGTGGTTTCAAGTTGGAGATATTGCATCCAAGAATAGGATATCAGACAATGTCGTCACCTAGGGAATAAGCTGATATTGCAACAGATTTGCCAATATTTTACGATTTTGGCCCCGCTTGTGCCCTACCTCCAGGAACCTTACAACCAGCCAAACATGTGTACCCACGCTTAAGCACCCCTCCCCGGGCAACTCTGGCCCCGTTGCCCCCCCCGCCTCCAGGGACCTTAGCACCAGGCAAACATGTGTACCAACTCGTAATTTCTAGCTTTAACCATCCTGAAGATATGACAAAAAGCCAAACTACTTAGAGCAGGCTTCATTTGAGGCATACCTGTACACCTGACAGTTTTGGTAGATATAAAAATTGGCAAAATTCACAAGTTCGACCTAGACACACCAAAATTGGACTGTGTCATAATCAACTTGTCTAGTTTAAATTTCAGAGCTCTAGATTTTATAGTTTCTGACCTTTGTAGCTATAGAATATTTTATTTTTGGAATCAATGTCAATGCAGTTCAATGGGTTGGTAGAGAATAATATTTTATTTCTGGAATCCTCAGATGCAGTTTTTAGTGGCACCGAGTCCGTTACCGATTTCCAAACCAGAACCGGCCAATTGAGGTCCGACTTTGGTATTTCTTTTTCTCAAGGTCGTAGAGACTCAGGAGTAAAACTGGACAGTAATATGGGTGTTGCTCATCCATTGACACCAACCCCTACTCTCTACGACCACCGGAAGTGGGAGTAATTGACATCCGGTATTACGGGAAGATCGTCGAGACTCAGGACCAAGATTGGCCCCCCACCTCCAGGGACCTTACCACCAGCTGAACATGTACCCATTCTTAAGTACCCCCTCCCTGGGCTACTCTGGCCCCGCTACTTGCCCCCCACCTCCATGGACCTTACCACCAGCCAAACATGTGTACCCACTCAATTTAATTGAATTTCTAGCCTTAACCATTCTGAAGATATGACTAAAAAGCCTAGCCTAAAACTACTTCGAGCATGCTTAATTTGAGGCCTACCTGTGACGGATTTGGTGATTAAAGAAATTGGCAAAATTCACAGGTTCAACCTAGACACACCAAAATCGGTGTCATCACCAACTCATGTAGTTTAAGCCTGCAAAATTTCAGAGTAGGTGTATAGTTAAACCTAAAACTGACCTGTGCAGCTAGAGAGGGTGAGTCTTTCCAACCTTTCGAAAAAAAGTTATTAAAGAAAATCTACCACTAACTACCACTCACCCTAATGTTAAAGTGTGTCATATTAGGGTTAGGGTTTCATATTAGGTTTGGGGTTCTCTATTAGGGTTTCTGTTGAAGGTTCCGAGGTTTGGTTTTAGGGTTAGGGCTTCCTATTAGCGCTAGGTTCTAGGCTTTGGTTTTAGGATTAGGGTTTGGGTGGGACATATAAAAAGTGTGGAAATATAGACGTCTAAAAAAATGTTGAAATATAGACATCCAAAAAATTCTAAATATAGACAGCTAAAATACGTACAAATATAGACGTATAAAAAAACATAGAAATATAGACATCTAAAAAACATTGAAATATAGACTTTCAGAGGTAGTCGTTTCGTTTTGTAAGAGGAGGACAGAGATTATTTTGTTAATTTGAACACTATGTCTCTATAAATACATTTTCATTTTGATTGCAATGGACAATTTACTGGTTTCATTGACATTGACATTGATGGGAACATGTCCCTAGCGTCCCTACTAAAAACTATGCCACTGTTGCTTTTGCCGCATAGCTGGTATCAGATCTGCCTTTTTTTATTTCTGATCACCACCAGAGGGAAGGCAGAAGCAGCAGCACAAGCTCCTCACAAGCCTCCTGAAGAAGCCTTTCACACTGCGCTTCTTCTTCTTGGCTTTAACTTCTTCATCTACTTCTACAACCTCTGAAAATGACAACAACAACAACAACAACAACAACAACACTTGAGTTGACAATGCAACAGTTCAAAGTTGAAACTCGCGAACATAAAGAGACACAATCTTTTATATTTTTTGTCAACCTGGCTGGACGTCTGCGGGCGCTGTGGTGGTCACATGGTCTGTGGCCTGGGCTTATTGCGGCCTGGTCATTACCACCCTGGGTTATAGATGCGGATGGAGCGCTGCAAAGTCAAGGTGACATTACTGCACTTCACTGGACACTACAGGCCGCTTCAGTACTACACTCATGTTCATTCAAATGGTAATACTTGAGATAAGTCAGTTGCTTTTTATCCGACACAAGAACGCTGAAACAACATTGCCGATTTTCCAGTCCAGAGCTTTATGATAGTCAGGTCTTCTTCCTTATCATGGAAAGGATCCTAAATGGACTGCAGACCAACTGCACCTCTCAGCACAAATGTCCAGCGTGTCGTGCTGCTGGTTATTTTGCACTGGGCTGATTTTAGTGGAGCTCCACTAAAACCTGTTGGAAAAATCAATCAATCATTACAATAGGTTATATTAACAATGAATCAGCTCCCGATACTTATAGAGACTTGTGGTAGAGAACATATGGCATATCACCTACCCCATGCCACTGTCTGTGGTGCCAGGCTCCGCCTCCTTCTGTCCTCTGCACAGAGGAGGCTGCAGCTCAGGCCTGCGACGTCCGTGTCCGGTGTCACCGATGGACCCTGGACCCTGGACCCTGGACCCTGGGAGAAAATCAGTCAGTTAATCTATTCATGTGCAACATGAATGCAACATCGTGGAGAGACACAGGTCTTGGACACCGCCCCCCCCCCCCCCACCCCATGTATGTATGTATTTTATTCTTATTTATTCTGGGTTTTATTACTGTCTTGTGAAGCAATTTGTAACCTGCGTTTGACAGATGCTATACAAATAGAGTTGAAATTATTTATTATTATTATTGTTATTAACTTACTGGCAGCTGAAGGGATGTTCCAGCACTCGGTGTGCTTACCGCGTGGCGTCCGGCTCCAGCATCCGCTTCAGCAGGTCAACGAATGGCAGCAGCTCCCGGTCCTCTTGAGGAGTGGGTGTTGTCCTCAGCTGAGGTGATTTAGTAACCAAGAGGATGCGTTGTAAAGGGTCAATGATGTAGCGTATATACTGGACACTTTGAACACTTAGGTTTAATGGTCAATATGTGTATACTGTAAAAATCAATATTTTTCTGTATTTATTGTTTGTAGTTTTTGCTCCTATTTTTATTGTTGTATCTATTTTTCATTTCTACTACTGTCCTGTACTTTGTGCTACTGTCAGTAAATCAGTAAATGTTGGAGGACCAGTATTAAACAAATCTTAAAAGATGTTAAAGTCAAACGTTGCACAATGTTGTGCAGCAACAACAACAGTGCATACAAAACAGTGTGCATGCGTGCATACGTGCGTGCGTGCGTGCGTGCGTGTGCGTGTGCGCGTGTGCGTGTGTGCCCTTCCTCCCTCATCTCTCATCAAATGGTGTGGTACATGATGGTAACAATAAGGTAAACAACATGGGGAGGGGGGCTGTTCTCTAAGCAGGTAAAGGAAGTGGAGATGAATGGACGGAGGCTGAGGATTATGAGGACAGTAGGCAGCATGCCATATGGTCTGGTCTAATCCGGGTGTGTGACATCATTCTGGATGAGAAGGGAGACCCCCCCGCCCCAGCCACAACAACACTGGAGCCACCGCCGCTATATATCTATCTATCTAGCTAACTATCATAATTTCTATCTATTTATCTATCTAGCATCATATTCATCGTAAAAATGTAAAAACAGTGCTATGTCCTCATATCTAAGGGTTTGTAAAAATCAGCGAACAAGCTCCATGAATAATATGCAGTAACCTCCTGTCCCAAAAAAAAAAAAAATTCCCCTTTCCCGAGTATTTATAAAAAGAACAGAAACAATTGCCTTCGCCTGAACGCCCCCCCGTCCCTCTCCCCCTCGCTGCATCGCAGCCAAACAGGTGCTTCCTCGTCTGCTGACGGAGCTGCAAGCTGCCCGCAACATAACGCTCTTTTTCTTTGAATAGGGTAAGAAAACAACTGACTTCTCGGTTTTTATCCGCTCCCCTCAGTTGACCACAGAGAGGAAGATACAAGCCTGAGTTCAACATTTGGTTCTGGGTAGACCCGTTACTGAGAGATGACTGAGTCACGCTCGTGTTCTTGAAAATACAGAAAAAAAAAATACAGAACACGACACAGATCACACGGGCAAATAATGAAAATGTAATATTTGCTAACCATGATCAGACCTGTTTTGTAATTTGCAATTTGCTTTTGTTCTAATATGTAGACCTATTATATCCAAAGTTGATATTCCCTAAACTATAAGCTCAATATTTGGCCAAACAAATACAAATCTAAGATATTTCATCAAATAAATACAGCCCATGTTTCAGCCCGTTTCATTCCGACCACATATACGCAGACACTCGAGAGTTTGTTTGAATAAGGAAAGAGGTTTGTCATCAAATCCGGCAGACGCAGGCAGAGCGGTAAGGGGGGGAGGCTGGTGACCGGTGAAGCGTGGCGGCGGACCGGAGAGTGTGGCTGTAGAAAAACCAGCCGGGAAGCTGGTGACCTGCAGACGGCGTTGCTGAACGGCAGGCAGGGAGATGAAAGGGCAGGCAGACGACGAGGCAGATAGGCGAGGAACGATCCTGACTAGCCAGAAATACACACACACACATAAGATATAACTCGAATACACAATGCAAGGAGCCGGAGACGTACGCGAAACCACAGCGGCTGAACCGAGGCTCTGGGGAGGACGGAGTGGAGCGCGTGGCGGTTATACTGCAGAGCTGATGAGGTGATGGATTGCAGGTGTGCGGCTTGGAGCAGGTGACTGGGATGAACCGCAATCAGGGAGCCGGGACAATGAAGGACACACACACACACACACACATCCATACACACACACACACACACACACACACACACACACACACAAACAAACACACACACACACACACACAAATACACACACAGACACATCCATACACACACACACACACACACACACCAATACACACACACACACACACATCCATACACACACACACACACACACCCATATACACACACACACACACACCCATATACACACACACATACACACACACACATCTATACACACACAGACACATCCATACACACACACACACACACACACCAATACACACACACACACACACAACCATACACACACACACACACACACACACACACACCAAAACACACACACACACAAAACCA
>JAOPJI010059409.1:0-12597 GCA_027122695.1 Merluccius productus
CTGATCCGCGTGCAATCGCGATCCGCGAATGATCCGCGTGCAATCGCGCCGCCTCGCAAACTCGGCCGTGTTGATTATTGGACCAACCCCCCCCCCGTCAACAATCGCGACCAGCACCCCCCCCAATCGCAATCGCGCCGCCTCGCAAACTCGGCCGTGTTGATTTTTGGACCAACCCCCAATCGCAATCGCGCCGCCTCGCAAACTCGGCCGTGTTGATTATTGGACCATCCTGTTAGTTTTCTTTCTTGATCTTGACCGCTGAGCCCTTCATGACTACAGTAATACACTGCCAGAATTATAGGCTCAGCCTCATATTTCACAAGGGTGTAAAAAAACTGGAAAGACTCGATCTAATCTCCCGTCAGGAAACCCACAGCAACATTGATTATCAGATAGGCTGGGACATGGGAGCCGTTTTAGTGGACGGGTGGCCATTCTATGTTCATTCTTGATCTTGACCGCTGAGCCCTTCATGACTACATGAATACACTTCCAGAGTTACACTGTGCCACCGCCATCTCATCTCAGGCTCATATTTCACAAGGCTGCAAATGAAAGGCTGGATCAAATCTTCCGTCAGGAACCCCACAGGAACATTTATAATCAGACAGACTGGGACATGGAAGTCATTTTATTGGAGGGGTGGCTATTCTTTGCTCAGAGGGTTGAGACACCAAGTGGTAAACGACAGTAGAGATGGAGTGGAGGGCGTGGACGGCCGAGACCCCTCCGCAAAGAAGTGAAAGATGAAATCAGCACCATGGACAGCACCCGTCGGTGAAAGAAAGCCGCCTGCTACAGCCGTGTTAGTGTGGTTCATGTGCACTCTCTGGCAGGGATAAGGGCATCGGGGTGGCCTGAGGTTTTTGGCCCCGCCTCTTCCCCTAATGGGCGCTGGCGGTCTCAGTACAAGCCACCTGTTGAAAAATGACGGGATTCCCAAGGTCAGTAACTGATTATTCTGTAGTTCTGGGTGACTCATTTTCATGTCCAGAGTCAATCTGCGACAGCAGGCGGTCTCGGAAGGAGAGGGGGACCAGCTGTGACTCTAGCGGATATTAAACTGAAGAAAAGCAGAGTGAGGTGGCTCATCTAGAAGTTGACATATTAGCCAAGCTCATTAAAGCATGTTTCTTCTCTGAGGTGACAGAGAAGAAACATGCACTCATCAACTTTAGAGGTGCTGTTTAGGGTTAAGTTTGGTGACGGTAAATATGTGGTGTATGCAAGACGTTTATAATGGAAAAGCAATGCACGCCGAGGGGTTGTAGTGAGGTGCTGATCACCAGAAGTAGACTCAAAAGTAGGAAGAAAGTGTGTGGCAGACTCTGGCTCCATATGTATATGATGACGTTTCTGCCCTCAGGACTTCTTCAAGATCAACATGCAGGAAGTTTACAATATTTTGAACATGGGGACATAAGGAAATAAGTGCTTTGCCCGTCCACGTAAGCGACCCGCAGAGAGCGGTGACAGCTCTCCATCTCACAGTACGTCAGCTGGAGAAACAGAACAAACAGTAGCGGGACAGACACATGAAACTCAACCTCCTCAGGTAGTGGTGAAAGGAAAAGGAGAAACATCTCATCATACAAGTACTACACAAACCGTAGTTGTTTAAAGTGGGAATAAAGAGGCACAACGTCAAATTGTAGCCCCACCCGTAACTGTGCATCATGATAACTGATAGAGTGAGAGCCGTCAGTACAGACGTCCACAGTGAGGGAACCTGTAGTGAAAAAGTTGCTGGTGTGCCAATAGGGAGGTTGCAAAGTGTTACAAAAAGAAGTATTGATAAGGAGAGGATTGTGGATACAGATACAGAATAAAGCAAAGGGGCATTTCAAAAAGCGAATGACAAAACCATCATTGGCGAATAAGCGGCTATAGTAGAAATAATTATTGGTAACAGCCAGGTAAACAGTGAGGAAGAAGAGGGATGAAATTGACAATTTCTTAGATTAAAAGTTTAGAAGTGTAACTGATTGGATTTGACATTGAGATTATTCATGCTTTTAAGATTTAAAAAAATGTATTTAAATTTTGACTACTCATATACGCAAAATCACAAGCTATAAAACACTTTAGCTGTAGTGAAGACGGCCACCGGATTAAGGCTTATCCAGAACAAGCTTCCACATCTAAAGATGCTCAGTCTGTAGCTGTGGAAGCGGCACAAGGCAGCTCAGGAACAGACAGAACAGCAGACAGAAATGGGGTGGATGAGGTAGCAGAGGTGACACGTGAAGCGTTTGGAGACAGATATGATAGAAGATGAAAATATACCGAATCTACCTGAAAAAAAAAAGAATGCGCCGGTTGATGCCTTGTTTGTAATGTTTTGCACATGTAATTTGTTTCAGGGCTCTCTTGCAAAAGAGATTTCGATCTCAATGACACTGCCTGATAAAATGAAAGGTAAAAAAAAAAAAAGAAAAGAAAAGCTCAGTACATAAAACAAAAACCAGTCAAACAGCCAAACAAAGAGTAGAGGACGCCGTTACAACTGCCCAGGGATAACGGCCGCAACATAAAATTGTCCACCTCAGCTTCCAAGAGATGGAGGTAGCAACTGGTCTTTTCTCCCTCTATTTCATATACCAGCTGCCCCCCTGCCCAAGCAATCAACACACGACCAATAACCACTGAACCCATTAACCTTGACAGAAACAAACTACAAGACAGGACAGGGCCCATCGTTATCAAGCCTGTGAGAGTAGGGAATCGGTCCCAAGGCTTCTCGGTTATGCAGAAATTAATAAGACGTCTACGCAAGGCTGTAGCCTACGGTCAGTAGACCTTTAGCACCGAGGTGTCCTTGGAGACCACAGGTGTAGCTCACGGTGTTATTTATGGGCACTGCACATGCCATCATTAACTACAACTGGAGGAGGAGCTACAACTATTTTCACTGCTACTATTAAACAATTTGACAATTTCACACATTTCAAAACTGATGTTGGACTTAAGTAGCATAACATCATATAATATTTTGGGTGGGAATTCCCAATAATGAACAATTTTGTTACGCTAACTTTATGCTTATTAACAATGTTATGCATATAATATGTACATAATGTGTGTGAGTGTGTGTGTGTGCGCACACGCATGCGCGCGCGTACGTGCGTGCGTGTGTGTGTGTGTGCGTGTGTGTGTATGTATGTATATAGACAAACAATTGATAGAAGTGCAGCCTACGTGGCTGCAGCTAGGCTTTGAGACGCAGAGAGATTAGTCATGTCCTTCATCTGGGCTGACAATTAATGTTCCTCACCTGCTGACCTCATTTAGTTTTCCCAGATCCTTCGGTCTGCGCTCAGCGCTGGCATGACGTCACCTCGTGTGTTTCTCAGTGCAGTCTTAATAATCAGTTAGCTCTCCTAGTGTTTGGTTCTGAAAGAATATAATTAAATTCAACGTTTTGAACCTCCCAACGATCTCTGATTATTGTCTGCGCTTCCTTGAGTCCACAATCTCTTTCTAACACTCGGTTAACAGTACTACAGATTTAAATGTGTACACCGCAAAGGGCAAAACCTTCATGAAATCCCAACAAGGGTAGTGTGTAATAAGGACAAAAATCGAATCTCTCTCCCCAACATATCCGTCTCACTCCCTCTCTCTTTTTAATTAAAACTGCCGCTATCTTATCTAATATGAAATGGTAATTGTGGCAGAGCTATAACATGTGTGGTAATAGTATTGCTAATCGTATTAATAAAAGTAAGGGTAGTAGTGGTAATATCATTACTACAACTACTGTTACTATTTAGTCATTTAGCAGACACTTTTATTCAAAGCTACTTAGTGATTTCAGACACGAAGGAGCAGTTAGGAGTAAGGCCTTGCTCTAGGATGCCTACAGGTCATTGAGAATCAAACCCAGTACCTTATATGCTAGGAGTTGAACATCCTAACCACTAGACTATCCTGCCCCCTTGATGTTAGTCATAGTAGTATGTGTCAGTACTGCTAGGCTAAGTAGTCGTCGCAATCTATTCATAGTAGTATTATATACTATGTATTAAGTACTTATCTCATGCGTGTGTGCATTTGCGTGTGATAACACAACGATTGTTATCATTCAACTTAACACAGAACCCGTTGAAGAGAAGAGTGCACACAGCAAAGTAAACAAAGTAACGATTCCTGAACAGCCATTACTTGGAAAGTCTTTCCAAAGAAACATTAAGGAGGAGCCCCGAGTGCTTCTGGCTGAAGGGAAAGTATGGATAAAGTTCTGGCGGTTCGGTTGACAGATTAAACTGGGGCCACAATGTCCGGGAGCTATAGTTGTAACTGGTCTCACCTGTCAGGACCTTTGTGATGAACAAGAAAAAAGGCCCCTCTCCACAGGTAAAACAACCAGCCAGGCTTTGACCAATCTAAAAGTCTGTTTGATTCACCGAGTGCCTCAAGCTACAACCTGAAATACTCCCTGAGATGTGTTTCGCCGACACTGGAGGAATTATAAGTACTTTTTCTTTTTTGGGGTGGGCTATACTTTAAAATGTGGCTCTGCGGTTATAGATGTTTGTGTTTCCGAACAGAGGGGCTCTCTGAAATGATTCAGGTTGAGGGAGTTAACAGCACCTGCCAAGAAGCTTATGGATTATACAGAGCACTGCGCTTTACTATCTCCTGTGCTAAGTAGCGAAGTAGCATTAAGTAGTGTTGCGTTCACCATTCAAAAAGCAACCTTCTGGCCAGGCTCCCCGGATGCTAAGCTAATGCCAGACGTGATCCCAAGCATGTCAGTGGAGTGGAGCGTAGGAATGGTGGATCCACACTCCTGGGTAATGTATGTAAAGGTAAATCCAAGGGATTGAATGAACCTGAGTTTTCACCGCCACGCCCTGAGGCTCCTCGGTAAATGGTTCATTTCCACAAGGCCAGATTGCTTAAGGTGGAGTGGATTGGACCGCTACCCTGCTTGTTATTGAATCGCTGGTTACATATTTCTGGTCATAACTACATGGGTATGAATACATGTTTACAATACATATTCATAAATACACATGTATAAATACATAGATCAATGTGCTCTCAGTAGTGACTTATCACACACACAGGTAGAAGGTAGAAGGAGAAACAGACAGGTAGAAGCAGAGACATACAGAAGTACAGACAAGTGGGTAGAAAGAGAGACAGACAGGTAGAAGAGGAAACATACAGTTAGAAGGAGAAAGGGACAGATAGCAGTTAAAAGAGACAGGTGGAGGTACAGACTGACAGGTGCAGGTAAGAGAGACAGACAGGTAGAAGTGGATTGGGTCTTATGGATTTCATGTTTAGTCTGAACTGTAGTAGACGGGGACAGACAGGTAGATGGATGAGACAGACAGGTAGAGGGAGAGACAGGTGGGTAGCAGTAGTAACAGACAGGTAGAAGGAGTGACAGACAGGTAGAAGGAGAGACAGATAGGTAGAAGGAGAGACGGACAGGTAGCTGGAGAGACAGACAGGTAGAAGAAGAGATGGACAGAGAGATATGTAGAAGGAGAGACAGCTAGGTAGAAGGAGAGACAGTTAGGTAGAAGCAAGGTGAGGCAGACAGGTAGAAGGTGTGACAGGTACAGTGTAGACAGGTAGAAGTGGATAATTTGCTATGGGTTTCAGCTCTCCTCTGAACCTGAGACAGTAGCAAGCTGTGCACCCCCGGGTGCTGAGTATGTCTGCTCTGCTCTTCCTTATTTACCACAGAAGAAGCAGCCAGCCTCTTTTAAAAATACTATTAAAATCTAAACTAAAAACGGTTAGAGATTCATATCATTTGGTGTTGATCAGGTAGTTGAGGTAGTATAATTTCAGATACTACATAAAGATCAATATCAACTATATACACTTTCATTATTAGGTAAGGAAACCGACAGGGAGAGTTTATTGGATGCTATTTGCTCTGAAAAGACTCTGATGAATAGCATCAGCTGTAACTAGAGGGAGGATAGTCCTGGGTGGCTAGGGGGTTTTCCATTCCCAACTAAATGGTACTGGGTTCGATTCCCAATGTCCATAGCCTACTTGTAGGCATCCTTGGGCAAACATGACAAAAATGACTAACTCCTACCTGCTACTGTATTTACACTGCATGTCGCTTTGGAGAAAAGGGTCTACTAAATTACTAAATTATTAATTATTACAATAAATTTGTAATTGCTGCTAACAGCTGTATCTGAGGTGTGATAGAAACAACACATAAACCGATAGACATTTCCAAACTTCAAAAGGAAAAGAGAACAAAGAACATTCAATCTGACATTAATAGGATTATCCGGCACAGGAAAGTATTATTTCAAAAGGAGGAAAATTGATTTGTGACATCTCCAACGTGCATGGGAGAGACTGATGGCAGCTGAGGAATAAATAAATGGTTAGTTGAAACGATGGAGGTTCAACGAAGGACCTCTTGTGTTAGTATGGAAATGTCTCTCCGAATCCGAGACGGATTCTCCCTTCTCTTCAGGGTCTTTTCAGTCCCTCTCCCAACAGAGACTTGTCCTTTTTGCCATAAGCGGTTGATTTGAAGCCATGCCTTGACAGGCAACACCTTCAGCTAATCCGATTAACGTAACGTCACCAACAAAGCAAGCTGATACAGCGAACACGGCTCACATCTTTTCTTCTGATAAAAATCCAACAGTACATTTGTGTTTTATTGCTGCTATAACATCAGTTTGAGCACAAATTGATGTGGCTGTGGCGGCATCGATGCAACCGTCTTCGGGAGTCAACGCGGAAATGTCTCTACTGCAGTGTTTCCCAAACCTTTCCAAACCACGGCAGCCCTTCACAGTCATTTATTTTCCAATACACCCCAAAAATGCAGTATGTACCGAACCGTGTGTCCGTCCTATAGTCACACAGATACCAGCTTTGTTGTCTCGTTAGATAAATAGTTGCAGCAAAGCACATAGGCTATCTGATATTTTTTGTTAGGCTATATGAATTTCATCTGTAGTTATGACAATAACATGTTTTTGCTACATGTTTTAAAATGTTATTTGTGGATGTGGTTAAAAGATAAGGCTCATCAGGCAATTATACGACAAATCTATGAGCAGAGTCGGCACGGCACCTTGCCTGTCATCTCTCTTGCATTATCAACTATAACGCCTCCTATGACAACGGCAGGCTCCGATTGGTCCGTCAGTCCACAGGACGGTCTGAGAGCAAAACCAGCCAGGACGAATCCCAGACCTCTACAAGGAAATAATTATTTCCGAGCAGGTGCTGGCTCTCGCCAGGCTAGTCAGGCACCACCCAGAGAGACTCATCTGCCCATCGCTGTGGCAAGGTCCCCCCTCACTCCCTACTACGCCACCTGGCACCAGCGATGTCTGACCCAACACATTCAATAACAGCTCCCCACTGGGCATGGGTTGTGTCTGATTGAGCGATTGAGTGAGTGGTGGCAGGGTTGCTGACACCACAGTTCAGCATTACAGTCGTCGAGTTTTTTTATGCGTTTAAATATAGCAGTAGGCAGTAGGTCCTCCTAATGATACAAATCCGGTCCAGGATCAACTCACATCCTGCCTATTTTGTCCCTCTCTGGTATCCTGTTTTACTGAGAAATATGTAGAGGCAGGAGACACGATCGGGACAAATACAAAACTACTTATTTTAGATTAGATTCAACTTTATTGTCATTATGTCATTATGCAGAGTACAGGTACAAAGCCAATGAATAAGTGTGTAGTATTAGTGATGGACAGTGGAGAGTTACAATATACACATGAGAAATGTAAGGTTGTGCTGCATGAACAGCATATGTACACGTGGTAAGCATGCAGAGTGTAACAACGTATTCAGTTAAATGTACAGTAATATTATTTGAAAAGGTGGTTGTCTGTGCAAAGTAGGAATAGTGCATATAACATGTTGGTCAAAGTACTGTAAACAGTGCAGTGATGAATACTGGACCGCTATGACAACCTAATTTCCCTTTGGGGATGAATAAAGTAATCGATCTATCTATCTATCTATCTATCTATCTATCTATCTATCTATCTATCTATCTATCTATCTATCTATCTGAGTGGTGGCAGGCAAGATCACCTCTACACAAGGGGCTCTTCCTGAATCTTCTGCTGGTGGGGGTGGGGGGGTGGAGACACCTGTAACACCTCCTGGAGAGGAGGGGAGTCAAAAGTCCATGGTTTGGTTGGGAGGAGGCATCCTTGATGATGTTTCTCATCCTGCCCAAGCAGCACTCATGATAAATGTTCTCGACGGTGGGTAACTGGGTGCTAACTGGGTAACTGGGTTCACCACCCGCTGGAGTGCCTTACGGTCTCACGCGGAGCAGTTGCCAGCATGCCACACTGGGATGCAGTTTGTGAGGATGCTCTCGACGGTACAGCGGTAGAGGTCTGCCCGTAACCCGGGACACAGGTGAGCTTTCTTAAGTCTCCATGTGCATCATGGCTCCTAGCCCGCCAGAAGTCCATGGTGATCTCCTTGGCCCATGTCGATGGAATAGTGAGATCAATCTTGTCATGATAGGAACAAACGTTAATATAGTATGTGTGTCAGAATTGCACATAAACCCAGAAGTAGAATGAAGATGAACAATGAATGTAAGATCAAGTTGGGTGTTGCACATATAGTAGCACATACGGTACTCTACAGGACACAGAAGACAAATGAGCACATTTATTTAGCCACAGCTTATCTATATATATAAATACACACACACACACACACACACAGTTTGGAGCGCAAATTGTCTAGAAATGTGTAATTACATCTCAGGGAGAGGCAGTGAACATAGAGACGAGGGGGTGGGCGTATCTCTCTCTTTAATCTCTCAAGAGTCTCTCCCACCGCAGCACAATGCAGGTCAATATACACCTTAACCTCCGCTTGGGGGAGAGCGCATTGTTTCACGCCTCCGCACGCGTCGTTCCCCGAGACTCGGCGCACGCCAGTGGTGCTGCCTGCCGCAGCCGTCGCCATGGAGACGGGACCCAGACTCGTCTCTGTGCTATCTTAGCAGTCATCGGAGCGTTTGTTGTAGTTTTCCCGCGCCCGGGTCAACGGGGAGGGAGAACATTGTGTTGTGCCGGCTCCTCCGTCGAGCGATACCGCTCTTTGTCTGGCGTCAGCAAAGCGCTCTCAACAACCTGGTGCATCTGTAATTAACCCTCCGCTGACGTTTACGATGACAGTCGTGGCCAGAGCACAGATGTCCCTTCCTCTCTAGGAATGGTGCGGAGATGCTGCCAAGCTCTTTCCTGTTGTTTACTATTACTGTTTAGCATATTGTATCGGACTCGTGGACCGCTTCTTTGACTCCTATCTAGGAGGATCTCTGAAGTCTGAAGTCTCACCCACCAATGCATGCGGCATCTTCTGCCTCCTGTTTCACTGTTTGCTCTCATCCAAATCGGCTGAATTCAGATACAGGTCAATTAGGAGCAAGTAGATCGAACCCAGTACCTTTCAGTGGGGAGTGGAACACTAAAACTAAACTAAAACCTGAAGCTCATCTCAGCGCTACACCGAATGGTCGTGTTCACGCCCGAGCGTGATGTCCACCTGCAGATGAAGAGATCATAACACAGTAACTCATGCATATCATATGCACCATCTGCATCCCAGACACACACACATGCTGTTACCCACGCGCCAGTCATTCAGAACACCTGCGCGGAGAACACTTGAAAAAGGCTTGAAATATGACAGACGCGACAGTGTGTATGACTGTGTGTGTGTGTTTGTGTGTGTGTGTGTGTGTGTGTGTGTGTGTCACATTGTTAGAAACATGGGGGCAGAAAGGTTTCCCCAAGGCTAGTAAAAGTCTTGTTTCTTAATGTTCTGTGACATTTGAAAAATAAACTAACTCAGAAAATAAAAATAAATAAACCCTATAGAAACCTGCACGGGACCTGTGGCTGAGGACCGAGACGCGCCGCCGTCGCCTCCACGCGCCTCTCGTCCTCAGCAGCCAGGAGAGCAGCTTGTGTCCTCCTTTGTTCCTCGCTGACAGTAACGGATATGTATTGTGCCAATGGCGTTACTTGTGCGTGCTGGTATGGGCCTTTGTTCAGAGAACTGCAGCTGCCTTTTTGTTCCTCCTCCTGCCTCCTCCTTCCCCTTCTGTTAAACTAGCAGTTATTTAAGACAGCGCTCTTCCCAGACCCTCTCCTCCCTACTCCTCCTCTGCCCAGACCCTCTACTCCTCCTCAGCCCAGATACTCTACTCCTCCACCTCCTCCTCCACCCAGACCCTCTACTCCTCCAGCTCCTCCTCCACCCAGACTCTGTACTCCTCCACCCAGACCCTCTACTCCTCCATCTTCTCCGCCAGCTAGACCCTCTACTCCTCCACCTCCTCCTCCACCTAGACCCTGTACTCCTCCACCCAGATACCAGCACTGTGGCTCAGTCTCATCTGGATCAAAGCCCAGGGTGCTGTTGCCCAGACCGGGCTTCAGGGTGAATAAATCACCAGCTACAGGCACAAAGAGATGGTCAGGTGGTAAATGGACTGTTGAAGTAGTTTGATGGATTTGTGGCCCGAGAGCGGAGGGAAGTCTTGAGAATTCACAGATTCATAGCTATGTGCAGATCCAACTTTCTTTGAATGAATGCAACAACATTCACACATTTTACTATTCTCTGCTTAATAGATGTCGGTCACCTAGAGCTAGAGGTACTGCAGGTGGTATACGAGGGATTTTTTGTTTTGTTTTTATAAAATCGATAATAGAGAAAATATAGATAATTGAAAATAAATATATTATAAATATGGCATCATCATCACCACTGCACACTGCGTATCTGAGAAATATGAGTGAACACTATTTGTCAATGATGAATTGCACATGTTGATCCTGCCCATGTTGTAGCTGTGTAGATATTGAGTTTTGACTCCGTAGAGAGAGGAAACCTCTGCTAATCCCTGTTTGGTTGCTGCTAGCATGCTGGCGGCAACATCCAGTTAGCTCAGGAGACATGGATCCTCAAGAGGGCACAGCAGAGACTATACTTTCTGAGTAGGGTTGCCGACTGTCCCGTATTAGCCGGGAGGTCCCCGATTTTGAGCTTAATTGTTTTGTCCCATACAGGACCACCCATGTCCCGTATATTGACTGCTACTCTACTCTGACCACCAGACAGCACCGTGCGGTCACACCAAAAGATTCACGAGCCGCAAAAGCAGCCGGCAGCCATTCATTTTCAATGACAGCTGGCGACGAGGAGCGGCGTTCGCCGTAGCAGCAGTGAGCACTTAGCGGCGGTGGGGCTGAAGCGGCACTGAAGCAGCAACCAATAGCAGAGCTGGATTTTATATTCTTCCAGCACTAGTTTCTAGCAAACATGGAGGAGAAACTATTTGTTGACGTCTCCGGTTTCCCAGAGCTATAATCAGTCTATTCTACTGGGACACAAACATAGATGCACAAACACAAACGTGATCTTCATTTCTGTTGTTGTTTTGTGTACTGAGAGCGAAGAACCAGGTCAAACTCCTTGTGTGTGTGGAAACATATGAGGCCAACAATATGATTCTGATTCGATAATTAAATTTAACTTTGAACTTTGATGATATAGCCTTGCATACAATAGTCGAAAGTCAACTGTTTGGAAATATGATTTGCCTTCTTACTTACTTATAAACAGGGGAAAGGTGGGAAATAGTTTATTTAATCATGTTTTCTGGCCTGCCAAGAGCTCTACATCAAACTTGATATAGGGCACAACCAGCTGGGTAGTGTGCAGCCAGCGGCCAGAGCGCCCACATGTGCAAATTAATCTTTTGGTGTGACCTACAGATGAGATCTGATGCATGTGCTGATCACGCCATGGGTGAGATCACCTGTCATCCAATCACAGGCCCCCTTATGCACATCAGTTGTATGTATAGCGTAAATATGCAAATTCCTGCAAAAAAAATAATAATTCTGTAATAATCTGGTGTTGTTTGGTATGGCATGTGCAAATATGGATAAACCTGCAAATATGGATAAACTTGCAAATATGGATAAACATGCAAATATGGATAAACCTGCAAATATGGATAAACCTGCAAAAAAGGAAGAGACTGTGCAGCTACCACAAACAATGGGAAGCAAAAAAGATGTGGGTTAAGCTTCTTTGATCATGTATTTTGGGGTTGATTCACATAAGCTTACATAATTATACTGTTTTAGTAAAGCTTAAGACTAAATGGAATATGCACATTTTTTGCTTTTCTAATTGAATAAGAATATGAATATACACTGTATATTCACACAACACCATGCTCACACCGCCAGCCACCGGACCCTTTGTCCCTTATTTGGTAGTGAGAGAGTTGTCTCAGGTGTTTTGGTATGTGTACCAAGGCTCTTGTGAACTCTAATCGCTGTGCCAGTGGTCTGACAGGCTGTATCATGTTTCATGTTCTGCTTTGCTCCTTGCATCCAAAAAAACATTACAGGAGCACCGAATCACACACCACCCGACTCCTAACAACAGTTAATCGTTTCTTTCCACAGGCAGTCAGGTTGCTGCATAGCTGACGAACAGTCCTACAGTAGGAGGTACTTATCTAGAGTCAGTGTATTACCTACAGTAGAAGGTACTTATCTAGAGTCAGTGTATTAC
>JAOPJI010059417.1:0-48743 GCA_027122695.1 Merluccius productus
TAAAACAGTTCGGTGTTTCAACCATCTCTACTTTAAATGGCATTCTGAAAAACAAAACGCAAATTTCTTGCAAAGCGCCTCTAATTTAGATCTTATATGTAAAGCTATTTTTCCACTTTCATAAATATGATCAATCTTCGAATTTAGCTCAATTGGAAGAATATAAACAAATAGATCACAAAGGTTCACACAAACAAAAATATCAAAATATTTTATTCAGAAATAAAAAAATTATCGACCATTTTTTGACAAAAACGTGTATTACCGATTTATTTGTTAAAACATTTTTTTTATTTTGTGCGCGCGCGGCAAAAAAAAGTACGTAAAATTGGACGTGATCAATTTCACGCATTTTTTTCATGGTCCCAAAGCGATTACGTAAAACTGGTCACTGACTGTATAAGGTTTGGTAATGGATTCAAGAAAAAAAGTTGAGCAATATGATTCGTAGTAGTTCTGACAAAATTCTACGATTCAAACTATAAACGGACGCCAAGAATAACTCAGTAATAAAAACAACACCTGGCACAAAATATACACTCATCTTAAAAACAGCCACGTTGCAGGTTCAAACCGCATTAAGTTATTATTGTTCGTCGAAATCCTTGGCCATGTCAAGGATGTGGGTAAGTTTGCAATAAAGAATCTTGGTGTCAATATAGAGATTCATGTAGTCGACGTCATTGTTGAGTCTCTGTTCCTCTTCCTCAAATCGCCTCTTGATGGAGTCGTCTTCGGGGTATTTGTTGTGGAGTTCTTGAAGCGATCTCCCATTGGCGCTGAGTCGATTGAATTGATCATTCATTTCAGAAAATGAAGGATAGAGCTTGTCGTAAAGTTCAGCGTATTTTTGGTAACGATCCATGTCTTTCACTGGAGGGAACACGTCTACAAATAGGGCCGGAGTCACACCAAATTCCAGTGAAATTTCATCGGACCACATTTCTGCTGCGGGGTGTTGAATTTTTGGTTTTTTGGGTTTTGCGCCATTCACTGCAGTAGAGTTGGATATAGGATTGGTTAAATTGTCAGACTCAATTTTATCGATTGTTCTTTTGGCGCGATTTTTAGACTCGCTGTGGTTAGCAGTTGGTCGGTCATCGTCCAACTTCAAATGTCGTTTGCTAGAATTGGCTTGTCCAACAATTGAATTTCCTTTGTTAGAATTGGCTTGCCCAACAATAGAATGTTTTTTGTTAGAATTGGCTTGATCACAATTCGAATTTCTTTCGTTAGAATTAGCTTGATCATCAATGGAATTAAAAACGCTTTGTTTGGACGTTAAGCCGTCACATTTTGAACTGGAACCCTTGTTAGGAGCAGGTGTCACAACGACCGAAGCGCACTTGGTTTCATTGGTGTTGATACGACGACGTTCATCATCACTGTAAAAAGGCCATTTTTCAATCTAACGCATATACACACGCACATTCAACATTAGTTGAATACCTGCAAGGGTGTTTTGTGCGAGTTGGCGACGAGCGAGTAGGTCTTGGATGAGTCGTCGAATTTTGTGATCTACTCAAGAGCTATATAAAATTTACAAACGACAACTACGCTCTTAATTAGATGGTGGATGGTTATTGTTGAAATTGCTTGTTTGGTATCTAGGAAATGAATTAAGATGCGCGGCCAAACGAACGATACTTCTGGAAACCTTGTCGCAAAGCTCTTCGATAGTCATAGAAGACAGCATTAGATTGAAAATAACATGGTCTCTACAGAAGAACCGATATAAAACGTTCCAACCGAAGTGCGTGGTGTACTTTAAAGAGTATTCTTCGCATTTGACGGCGCCAGAACGAACCGTGTTCTTCAACGTGGACTCATTAGTCGGGGGTTTAGAAATGTTGCGTATGTTCAAGGTGGACAGTTGGGTTAATTTAGTGGAGTTTCGAGTTGGCAGTACTCTGGCGGGATCTTTGATTGCGGCGAGAATTGATGATTTAGAAGCCGAAGTGTTTAGAGAAACCAAAGACGCAGTCGACCTGCGTGTAGCCATGGAAGTGGTGGTGGCCAATTTGGCGGTGGCCGGTTTGATGTATTTGGCTTTGGATTGCTCGCGTTGCTGAGCTTGGTTCTCAAACTTCTTCATGGTCAAATCAAACGACTCGTTGTTTCCCATCACCATCAATTTCTGGTTGATACTTCCGATGGAGATCATCTCCTTGAAGCCTGTTCTAAATTTGACGCCCACAGTGACATTCTGACGCGACGAGGTTTCATTGTTATGCCCGTTTACGGCGGTGGTGGCATGTGTGCAACAGTCGTCTATTGTGCGTAGGTGGAAGGTTTTTTGTTTATCTCTTAGATTGTGTTGGTTCAGTAGGATTTTCTAAATTGCACAAATTTACACACAATTTCCCACTAGCCACCAAATGAGTACTGCATTGATGGCGTCTGAATCTGATTGGCATATTTCCAATTCAGAGATGCAATGCGAAGGGTCCTACAGTAACCAATCAAAACGGGCAACTATTCTACCACAGTACAGTCGCAATAAAAACGCGCTAAACTTTAAAACAACTTGAGAATTACATTGGTCTTGGCTTTCAAAAATTCCATTATCCCATTGATACAACTATCAGTGAGTTTTATGGCGTACACCGAGTAGCGTTTCTCTTCATTCGACGGGTGTGACAAACTGTTGCCATTGGTTAGACTACTATCAAACACTGTTTTGTTGACGGTGTTTTTAATTGAGATTTTGTAGAGTGAGCCCTTTCTAAATTTTTCGTCGGATTGCACATTCACCATAGTAGTTGTGGAAGTGCTGGTCAACTCTAATAAATAATGTGAGCTCCCAACGAAACCCCAAGTTCTTAGGTGAGTCGTGTGCGCATGCGATATTAATTCAAAGTCAAATTTCTCCCCTGCTTATTGACGCGTCGTCAAACGTGCTGCAGCTTTGCCGCAGAAAATACACACCAAAGTAAAAGCTACAAATTTCACATCTACACAAACTACCCAATGTCATCCGACGGCTAATCCTTCACACAGTACCGAGAGAATAGCTTATCCCAATTTAGACGGGTTTCTATGGAGTTGGCGACGTCCAGTGTGTAGGGGTCGAGTTTTGTGAGTTGGTGTAGAGTTCGGATGGCTTCCTACATGCATTAACGTTGTCACTTTATCACGAACTATAGGTGTACATTGAAAGCATAATTGCATCAATATATTTTATTAGCAACTTGGATCACTCAAAGAAAAGCATTTAGATTAAGCACTCTATATTTGGAGCGCTTAAAATTGGACGGTATATGAGGCAAGCGAACGTTAAAAGAGCTTAATTAAATTCAACAACCGTTCGCATGGATACGTCTAAATTCTGAAAATGTTTTGGGTAGTTAATTTAAGGTATGCAATATGTTAAAACGCAGCATTAATTGTGTACTCTTCGATACTTAAAGAAGCGCGTTAAAGTGGAGCGATCCAATGGATCTCTTCTGCTGTGGACCTACAATCTTGCAAGGATGGACCTTGTCTTTGAACTGCCGTGCTAAGGCTAATTATGGTTCTGTATGTAACGTGACGGCGATATAGACAACAAATGAAAGAAGTGAATTAAAATACGTCGTTACATTGGATTTGCTAAAAAACCAGTTCATCCGTCAGTAATAATAAACCGAATGAAACATACAACTTTGACTCGCACCAAATTTAATATTTTGATCAATTAAAATTGGTCTATAGCTCACATTTAATATTTTGATCAATTAAAATTCGTCTGTAGCTCAATTGCATGAAAAGCTATAGTTTTATTGTAAATCTGGGGTGTTGTAAACGTTTAAAAAATGTTATTATTGCTTTCCTTCTAGTTTGAATGAAGTAATTGTTCTAATGTAGAGAGTTTGTGGGTCGCGATATTTTCAATTTAACACTTGAATAAAAATTAACAATCGAGTGTTTTCTGCATCAACGCAGTTAGGAGGTTAGGTTAATTGGAATGAAAAGTAACCATGCGTAATAGTAAAAAATGTATTGAGCATTTGAAAATGATAGACTAATTAAAGTGTAACCATGCGTAATAGTAAAACATGTATTGAGCATTGCAAATGATATAGGTATAAATGAAAATAACGAATGAACCGATAAACACCTTCTTCACCGCGGACGGAAACTTCTCCTGGACAAACAGCACACAACTGTGAATTAGGAAGTTCAGTTGTACGCCTTTCACGTCGAAACACCGGACCAGCTTGGGGACCAGTTGAATGAGAGCGATTTCAAAGTCAAACCGATCACCACGGATGCCAGTGGCATTGGTGGGGTGACAAATGTTTTTCAAAGAATCCACACCACACGGACGATGGTCCGCCGTCGATTCCAGTAACTTCTGGACGACTGGAATGAAGTGGTCGAGAACACGCCCTTTCAGAAATGTTCCCGAAAACTCGCACATCACCCCCAGCAGGTGCACACTGCCAGCGAGAGTTATGGATCGTTTGCTGCGATCACCATGACTCGTTATACTAAACAAAAGAGGTTCCCATAGCTTGTGCATCAAAGGGTAGATGACCAACTGCAAGTGGTCGAACGCCATGATGCACTTAGCGCACAGTTGGTGGATCATAACTTGAAGGGTTTCGGATTTGCTGTTGAGGAAGTGTGTGCACAGGGTCATGATCTAGTTGAGTAGTTTAGAAGTTATTTGATCAGATATAGTAGTAGATGTGGTACGTTGTAGACGCGTTGAAGGTGGGGAGGGCATTTTTGGAGAGATTCTTCTTTTTCACTAGCACCATTATCGTCGTTTTCTTTGTTGTCAAAAGTGGTTGAAGATGAATTAGAGGTGGTTGACGAAATGTATTTCTTATAAAACTCTAATAACGTCTCGTTGTCATTGAGCGCTGGGTACAACTCTTCGTATGGACGAGATTGGGGAGAGGGCGAACGGTTACATGGCGCCCCGCTCACTTCGGTTGATTTCAACACAAACTCCACGTACGCATACAAAGGTGCGTAACAATAGAGGAAGCCTTCGTCGTGGTAGTTTTCGATAACTCTCACCAACTCATCAACGAGCGGCTCAACCAACTGCCCCATGGCCTGATCATTGGCAACAATAGTGAGGAGCGACTTGAAAATAATGGGAGCTTTATTATTCCAAGACAAGTAGCGCATTTCCAGTGACATCTCGTCGATAATGAGCTCTTTGTAATCAATCACCAGTTGCTGCAAACTGTGGTAGCCGATATTATTGGCAATGCTTTCCAGACAATCGAACGACACCGCACACACAGCGGGGTCAGTGCTAGCCAGGGTACATCGTATAGTGAGCAATGTGTACAAGGTTCTAATAAAGTAACTATGGATGTATTGAGCGCCCAGTAGGTAGCTCGATTCTTGGACGAAATTAAAAATTTGATAGCACATTTGAACAAATTGGTGATCACCGCAGGAGTTTGACAACTCCGCCACATTGAGTGCTATTCCCAACTCCTCCAGTACCATCTGAGATCTCACAGAGAGGTACTGGTTGTCGTGGAGTTGTTGTTGATTGCCAAATATGTAATCGTGCACAGTATCAATTAGTCCATCGAGATAGTTGACATCGATCGAGTTGGTGGTGTTTGGAGTGCCAACAATACAAACACTGTTGTTCACGGCGTTGTTATTTTTCACCTTTAAACAATGATTTATTATGAAGAGAAAAGACCAGTTGGCGGTGAGTGGATGGGCTTCCATTTGATCTACGCACACTGACGTCATTTCTACGAAATACCCGGCACTTATCATTGCATCTAGTAACTTTATAATAACACGAGTATTATTGTTAGGTTGCACAGTGAGTGGCATACCTTTCTGATAATGTCAATTTCAAAGGTCTCCAAGGTGCGTTTGGAAACAGAGGGTTTTATTTGGATTTGCACTGGTTGTAGACTGTTAAAGCGACTCACTGTCGCATTACTGCTGAACAGTTTGATTTCATTTGGTGTGGATTGGTTGATGTGTTGGCCACACCCGATGAGCTACAAAAAACGTTACTTCAAATTCATCGAATGTGTTTCAACCCCATAATTGTAATTAATAATGTTAACTAGCGCTAAAGCCCAATGTTGCTTATTATATTTCAACAAATAATATAACGTAATTCTTAAGTTGCTAAGTTTAGTGTACATTTCACTGATTCAATGATGTGTATATCACTATTTGACAAACCATCGATTAGCGTGGTTGTTGTGAAAATTGTTATACTAATAACCTAATTTAAAAATACTTAAAAAGGTTCAATTAACCCGGCATTAATAAAGTTAACGATTTGTTTATTGATTTTAATTCAGTTAAAAGAGCGAATTGGTCACTAGCACGTTTTCAATCAATTACTAATTTATTTTATACTAAAAATAATTCGTGAAACTCTTGAAGTAGATCACTAAGGTTTAACAGTTAGATGGGTTGATCATTGGCACGATTTTAAACCTCAAACATAACAATGAATATCATAAAGAAGAATGCTGGCTTTTAGGAACTCAAAATTAGTATTGGTATCGTAAACTTTGGGCTGCAATAAGCAAAAGTTCCGCCAAGTAATTGCCCATTAACACATTTAACGCATTGGAGGAATAAAAATGACTAGCTCAATGCTACTAGCTACAAGATTTAATATTTTAACTATAAAGCAAACTGCATTTGCGTAAATTAGGAAAAACAGCCATGTTCTATTATAATCGGATTAGGATAGTATTTAATCGGATTATATTTTTGAAAATCAACTAAATACTATTGCATTTAAGCCTACTATCAATTATTTCAATAAATCTATCAACCTGGGCAAAGTTTATCTATATTTTTATTAGTAGTGTTGTAAAATGTGTGTATAAGGAAAAAATGTTCGGACATGCGTACTGGCCACAACACACACTACTCTTTTATATGTATAGTAGATGGAGGAGTGCAACATCATCATTATTGTAATTCAAATATAACATACTCTTGCGAGGAATTCCAAAATGTGCTTCAACGAGTGGGCATCCACACACAAATTGCTCCCTATCACTTGGAAACTGACCACCATCAACTTCAAGCTGTCCATCACATTCAACTGGTGCTTCAAGATAGTGTCAACGGAACTCTTGAACAAGCACGAGTAATAGTTGATCACATGCTGTTTGTTTTGATCGCACTTTTCGTAGTACAGTTTCAAACTGTTTGAAATGAGGCTGTGCACGTCGCGCTGGTCCAAAGTCAGTAGTTTCGTGGAGATGTCCAGTAGCAGCGAATCCAGTTCCAGCTTTGCGCAGTGTCTATAGTGATAGTTCACCATAGAGGAGAGGTGGACAAACAAAACAGGGTCATTATCTTTGAATACCGTCGAAGAGACTTCTCTCAATAGCTGTGCAATGCGTTGTCTGGATTCGTTTTTTCTGTCCACATCTGTAGCATCTAACGCACGTTCAGCAACATTTATATGTGGGCAGCTTCGTGTCCGACTGTTTTTACACAACTAAAACGCGAAAAACTCTTTTTCGGTATTGTCACAATTATACAAACTCTTATCACTTCAACACGGCAATTCTGGCGTTTAATTTTGGATTAAAATTGGTGTAAAAAAGAACGTAAAGTCATCAATAGAAAACCCCGCGCTAAAACAGTACATACTCATATAGGTGAAAATTCAAATGAATGCAACATGAGTTATTGAAGCAGCAAAAACGACGGTCTGCTGCATGTCCTCAGTTGTGAACATTGCTCTAATAGACTTTTACGGTGTGTGAAACTAACATTGAGTGCTGCTTAATGTTCAGCAGTTAATCACCAGTTTCAGTTAAAACTCTGCGCAAAATGTATATACGTGCGCGAATGTCATTCAATTGTGCAGCTAGTGCTGAACCGTCGGTTAAAAAATATTTGCCATTTAAATTATATAAAACTCCATTCGACTGATTAACTGAGCATTGTAGGTTTGAAGTACACACAAACTTTGCTCCATATCTATGTGACAGGTATCATTTTTAAACTCCTGGTTGGGAATTCAACACTTTTTCACGCGTCAACCATTCAATAAACCTAATAAATTGGACATAACAAAATTATGAATCCATCAAAAATAAAAACGAATTCACCAAAACTGTTGTAATATAATCTTGCCCTGTTGAATAGCCAGCTTAATTTAAAACAATGAGAGATTTCAAGCCCAATTAAAAGTTTAATTCTTTCCCGTCCAGCCTCAAATCTACACCGGACACGAAAGGATCGCCATAAGAAGTATACCTCTAGCCGCAGAATCCATGTTGCCAATGGACTCCAAGCAGAACCATCGATCGTCGAGAAGCACGGCGAGATAAAGATGTAGCGTCTCCAGACACCTACGTTTTAGTTTGTTCTTGAGATGGGTCTTGTTCTTGAAAGTGTCGATAAGGACGCCCAAGATGCCCGGCAGAAAGAGCAGCAACGCGTCGGTTATTCTTCTGCAAATTCAATCAACCACGCAGTTTCATTACGAGAAAAACACTTTTTGGACGAACAACATAGCGCGTCATCGGCGAGGTAGTTGGGTCCGTAGCTATAGAAGGTGAGGCATGCATCCACGGTGGAAGTGTTGTTCTGCGCCATCAATTTTATTGTCGCACAGAGATAGCCGTAGAAGTTGGCCAATTCTCTGTTTTCCAACAGCAGTCTGAAAAGGACGCAGTTTTCAGCGATGATGCTGTTCAGTAGTGTGACAATGTGGTATTTGATGGTGTCATTCTGCTGTACGGGTTTCAAATCGCCAACTGGGTCTATATCGACTAGAAGGTCGGTGACAATTCTGAGAATTCTTTTGAGTAGATCCACACTTTCGATTCTACAAAAAAGAACTCGTAAATGTCAAGGCTTTTTGCTCAATCAACACCCAAATTTAAACTACCGACATCAATTTCAAATAATGCTACGCCTTCTAAAGCCACTACTATCCAATTTCATACTTTATTATTTGCGACAATGCAACGTTGATCTCCACTGTCGTTATAAACATTCGGTGGAAGGTCTTCTTGTTGGCCGCGTAAATTGGCAACAACGACGTGAACAACTGCACAAACAGCTGGTCGTTTGCCTTTGAAATAGTCTCACGTCGGCATGTAGAGATGTGCGATTTGATTAGGCTCGCCAACTCCTCCGTTGGACTGGCCATGTACAGGCGAAACAGTATTTTCATTCGGTCAATCGCACTGTCCATTGTGTTGGGTGTCGAGCACGTCAACTGATCCAATTTTCTCCACTATCTCTCTGTACAATCCACACAATAGGAACGGCAGTGCTCTCGGACAATACAGCTGAGAATACTAACGGTGTATAATTAGGGCGTTTGGTGGTTGACAAAAGCTCAATTTCAAAAGATTTCAAAAATTAACCACTCAAAACTACTCAACAGCCTTTAAATGTTCACTCAATCAACTATACTTGCTTATTGGAGCCGTTCTATGCTAACCTTTTATGAATTTTCGTGAATTGATTACCGGTGCGCTTGCGCACCGGTAACCAATGAAAAGAGAAAAAGAGTTTTTCCTGTTGTCCAACAAAAAAAGCCTCTTTGAAAAGAGCGAAGATGACGAAGCGATTATCCAGTTAGACGAGTTTGAGTCGCAGTTGGGTGAGTCGGTTCATTTGATTTAGAGCGCCGCCATTGGAGTCAAACGACGATAACTCAGACCAAGATGAATTGGGGGAGTTTCTGAAGAAAAATTCCCATGGCTCGAAACGGAAGAGATCGTGTGGTACAAAAAAGCGGTCTGGTTCTCAAGACGAGTTGTTGTTGCTCACTTCCCTAACTGAATCCCAGTGTCCAGTTGGGTCTGATGATGTGATTGTTTTGGATAGTTCTGTCAATGATAGCCTGCTCGATGAGCACTTGTTCGTGAATGACAGCTGGATGTACGTGGATAACACCCAGTTGTTGTATAGCAATGTAAATGTCGGTTTGTGCTCCAGCGAGTCATTTGTTCGTGTGTAGAGTGGCCGTCAACGAGGCCGCCCCACTAAGGTCACCGTGCCCAAAAGAAAGCCCAGAGAAAGACTAATTGAAAAAAATCTCAGAAAACTAGCCGAACTCCCATCCTCCGTGACCAGCACTGAAAACGCACCTGTCGATTCAACCGACTTTATCGAACCACTCAAAGTCCAACTGATGGTCATGGTGTTTTTTAAGGGCGTCACCAAAAAATATCTCATTGAAAACGATGTTCCATTGATTGAATCGCTCACACCTACAATTAAACAGAATTATCCGGAAATTGCGGACACTCCGATGCACTTCCTAAAGTTCTATGACGAAGAGAATAAACTCTTGAATTTCTCATCGACTCCTGCGATGCTACAACTCAAATACGCCGATTCCATTGGTAGTGTGGGTTTTGAGGGTTGGTTTTTATTGTTGCTAGATTGTATTGTGGTGCCTTCGGAAGGCAATGAAGAGGACTTCCGAACTGACATGATCAGTGTCAAGTTCCAAGACGGAACCAAGCATCCGTTGGTCCTCAAAATTAAACCTTCCGAGCCGTTGGGGTCGTTGTTTGAAAAGTATCTGAGTAAGACCGACAAAACTGAGGATCAGGTGAAATTCTATTTCGACGGCGACCACCTCTCCAAAGACCAATCGCCCTGCGATATCGATATGGACGAGGACTTTTGTATTGATGTAGTTTTTCTTTAGAAGTGCTGCTGTATATGTTGTGTGTGTGTTTGACTTTGCTTTCACTGATAAACTTTATCAACTAGCAGATCACTTTCATTAATTGGAAAATGCGCAAACCAGGACCGACCTGGTGGAGTATGTGACACTTCACAACTTTCATTTTATTTTCTACGAATGAAGCAATTAATAACAGAATTTTTATGCGAATTAAAAAAGAAAGTGACTATTTTCATGGAACATAATATTTAACTCTTGGTTTGGTTTTTTATTGGATCAATAAATTATTCGGACAACGATTGAAATTTAGTTGAAACGTGCATTCTCTCTTTCAGCATAAAAGTCCAAAATATCACCGTTGAATTGAGACCCAATCATTCAACTTTATAATTAGTGAAAATTGGATGGAAATTTAGTGTCAACATTAAAATACCTTCAGTTTACTGCGAGACACGCGCAGTAACGCTAAGAAATTGAGTATTTATCAAAATAACAACATAAGTAGTGCGATAACTTAGTCTTGCAAACCAAAACGTGTTTTTACCGAAACACCTGTGGTTATAATGGTGGTATATGCCACTTCACGCGATGATAACAACGTGAATACTGACCGGCGTCTTAGGCGGATCACAGAAATAGTTATTTCTTTACTTGGCAGAGGGTTGCGAAGGTAGTGAAGCATGTCAAAGATTTGACAGACGGCTTGGTCTTCGAAATACACACGGTCTATAATATCGCCCTCACGTATTCCATGTCGGTAGGCCAGCGAGTCTTCACGCAACTCCTTCACAAAAAGGAACTTTCTGTGTTGTGGCATGGACGTTCGCTGTATCCGACCGATTCCCAAAGCAATGTCGAATCGCAGTGAGGTTGTTTTGGGCGTCATTGTTATTGTAGTGTATGTTATAGGAATTAATCTTAGAGCGTCAGTGTTGTAATAGCTAACAAGAGAACACACTTGACCTCTAAACATTGCGTGATCAACAAATTTCAATTTTTCCCGTAGATACTCTTTGATAAAAGATGGTACACGGTCTTGGTGTGCTACTCTGTCTCTGGTGATACATTTATTGTACATGTCTAGTTCAGATTTTGCGATTCGTCCATCCGCATCCTCGCAGTCGTCACTTTAAGCACAATAAAAACGATTGAATTGATTGAACTACTCAAATATGGATTTTGCGCGTGCAGTGGGATATTTGTGGAAAAAATAACGAAGGTGTGATCTAAAAACAACAATTACATTCCACCCCCTTTTGGCAGCGCAATCAGTTACAATAATGCATAGAAGTCAATATGGAATGACAAGTCCATCACTTGGTACCTGTGGATACATTCATAGGACAATATACCGTAGATGCTTTCGCGGTGCATTGTTGTCAAAAGAAGTTTTTCCGCAGTCCAGAAACTGAGAAAAATGCCAAGTGGCACGTAACTATATTTGTAGTTGACTAGATCCGTGTTTTGCCTAAAAATAGGATCTGTGCCAACTAAAACGGTCTCATTAATATGGGTTTGAACAATTTTTAAAAATCTGATAACTCGTCGCAAGTGTATAACAGTGCTAGGTGTCAATTACTATAGTGTGCTTCATAGTTCATATTTTCAAGAGTTAGTCTTGAGACCGATTCCAAAAAAAGATTCCTGCACGGACAATACAAATGATTCATTAGACTTGGACTTACTACATTAATGTGTACATGAAAGAAACACTCATAACATTCAATATAATTACAACAAACGGGTAAATTGTCAATTGGATCTAAATGCATGTAGTTACAAGATTAACATCCAATAACTAGCACAGTTCAAATACCTTTGTACTCCCTGAATATAAGCAATGTGAATTCGGGGTATAAATTCAGACACAAGTAGGCATCGGTAACATTGAGTCCACACATACTTTCATCGCCCATCTCCAGCAAAATTATAGGGTACAAACGTATTGATTCATGATATTCAGAATGCTCTTCCCAGCCCGAAAATTTTACCATAATAAATTGGCCTTCTTCTTTCCCGCCGTAAAAAGATATGTTTTTCGGAGCAACCAACTGAATTTCATGAACCCACACGTTATACATCGATCTAAATAGTGTGGGTAAGTAACTTCGCCATGTACACTTTGTAGTGATGCGAATACTGTTTAGCGTAATAGTTGATATCTTCGTATGGAATCCACGGTGGTAACTCGGCAACCAAGGTTACTTCTTCATCTTCGGACATAAATAAGCTGTAACTGTGCACTTCTCAGCACATTCACATAAAATGTGGCCTGGTTATTATTGGGTTTCGATGCCTACGTTCAATCTTTATTACATAACACCACTAAATACGCCTAGGTTTATATTAACAACAGATGTTTATTTAGATCTTAATTTGTCGTCACATAATAGTCTTCCTGAATAACCTTAATGTTCTTACTTCCAATAACCATGTAAAATGGGTGTTCTTAACAAAAAATGTGAACGAACATAAATAACAAGAAAACATTCCTATCACTAGTGATCATCAACTCAGTTAGTTTGATGTAGAAAGAGTTTTTAGATTGTCCATTGAAAAGTATTGAATAAACACTTACGGTGATTTATCAAGTCTCGCTTGTGAGAGAGCAAGTGACGCCGTTACAGACACTTTCTGGTGTTTCGCCTGGATTCAAGTGTAGTCTTCGTTCAACCCCGCCAAATCACTTTAAATACAGTTGTTTAAATTATTTCAAAACCTTCATTGATTGGCATAGTGATCGACAAAGTTGTAGTTGTTAATAATTAAAAATCACTGAAACAATTAATCAACAAAACACCTTACAAACAACCTAGTCTGGTATCACCACAGAAATATTGTGTTTCTCACAATTTGTTAAACTGATATGATTTAATCTTAGAGTTCTATTCATAAACAAACTAATAAGTTGTGTTGTCGCTATTTTGATAAATTACATTAGTTAAAGGATAGCATTGATATTTTAATTTTGCCATAACTTCTCGGTTCTTTGACTATTCGGCCAAACTAAATTAATAACTGAAACTTCTGGTGCTATATACCTTGGGGTTTCCAAATTTACAACCTTTGGCTTTAAATGAAGATTTTGACACGTTTCGCATGCCGATTTATTATTTTACCCACCTACCTGTGATAAACTATGTTCCAGTCGTTAGATAAAGGCTAGAAAATTACTTTGTCACTGTAAAAATTCAAATAAGGAAATCTTTGTACAAACCACCTCCATTAAGAATATACCATTTTTACGTTAATTAAATTTCACAGACAATTTAATTAATAAAAATCTGTGCGTGGTATAAACTTAAAATAATAAATATATTGAGCAAATATATAAATGTAAAAATGGAATTTTTGTGCCTACTTAAAACGTGTATTCTTCGAAGGAATGAACGATGACATACTCGAAAGCAACAAAATTTGAATAAATTTGAATTTAATCTACTATATTATAAAGGAGTAGTGTCAGTTTGTGTGTACCCCCAAGTACGTAGGTGCGCAACTTTTTTTCATTATACATAGAAGTTACACGATATTCGCCAATTTTAAATTATGAACATAATTATTTTATTAGATCTTGGCCATATAAAGATTCATTTATCGTTTTGTACTTTATAATTTTCAGGTTTTAAGCTTGACAGTCGGATTAAAATGTCACATTACAGTCGACAAACGTTTGATTTTACTTTATTTGTCACACACAATTGTTACTTATTACTTGATAAAGAATTGAAATAGCTAAATTCATATCTTGAACTGGTGAATTATGCACGTACGCGAACTACAATTAGATGGAACTTTGAATATATTTAAGCTTTATTGAATAAATTTCTGTTTTCATTTTTAAAATCAACCAACTAATTGAAAACTTAATTTAATTGTTACTGGGCAACGCCAGTGATTCACACTAGTCTATAATAAAACACTGCAATATTTTTTAGTGTAACAATTTTTTAAGCGATTATTAATTATTATTTTACGAGATATTTGATTTGTTGAAATGTAAAAATAACTCAAACGCAAATATAACAACACAGTTGAAAAAAGATTTTGAATAGCAAAATAAAAACTAATTGTCATTGTTCGTAAAATCCTAAATGACCAGCGTTAAGGGAAATCAACTACATCAATCGCATACAGTGTACATATCACTAAGTTTTTCTAGTGCACTTACGCCAAGGTGCACTAGCTTTTCGGACACCTCAGACAAAACGCTGTTTTCTAAAATCAAGTTCAAAACTTCGATGGCTCCAGAGTTATAAATTGAACCTCGAGGTTTGGGGTTGTTCAAATTGTTTATATCCCTGACGGGCATAGTTGACGCCTTTTTTAACAACTCCAAAGTCAGAGGGTTAAGGTTGCAGTTTGCGAATCGGTCTTCAATTGATGAATTTGTGGCACTTTGAGAGTAATCGGAAAGCTGGTTATCGCCAGGACGCTCCGAGCTAATCGAAATGAACAACTGCGACACAATTAATTATCGATCATTTAAATCTAATGCCTCAGTAATTGGAATAATAATAATAATAGGTTGTAGGTCTAACCTACCCAAACATATTATCACAATTACACATTAAATACCAAAATAAAGGGCGGAAATAGTAAATACGTGAGCTTAGTGTCTTTCTGGCTGGTTTTAGAGTGTTGGTGTCGACTGTCGAATGGTACGAATTCGACGGCGATTTCGTCGTCTTTTCTATTGACTGTTTGGCGTGGTTTGCTAGGTTGTATATTGACATTTTGTTGACAAAGTTGAATGATTGATGCCACATGAAAATCAGTTAATTCGAAAGAAATTACTTTAAAATGGCGTCAGATGCGATTCCAAGTCGCCCTTGAACGGTAGGGTCAACAGGGGGTGTCGGTTGAGTTGACAATTTCGGTGTGAGAGCCGGTTTGGTCGATGTCAAAGTTGGTTTGGTTTCCTTTGAACTTACTACGGAATCTGTTTTCTGTGTAGGAGCTTGTGCGATTTCTGCTGGCTTACTTATTGAGGGTTTAGCCACGGGCGCTTTAACAGCCGCAGCCATCTTTGTCAACTCTTCGATATTGACACGTTTAGCACCAAGCTATGTCAACTTTAGAATAAACATTTCCCAACCATACTTTGTTGTGTCTCGATGTGTGAGTGGTTTTGAGAGCATTTCTACTCATGGACGCCAGCAACCCAGGGGATTGACTCACGTCTAAACGCGTTCATCAAATGAAATCACCACATTGCAACTTTACTGGAGCTGCTGATATTTAGGTCTGGTGACGAAGTTGAACTTAAGGCTGGAACAGGTGAATCGGGATCGCCCAACAAAGCACTGTGATAGTCGACAGCAGCATTCAACAGAATTGATCGGTAACGTTGGGCAAATTCATGGTTATATTTAGTTGGTGGGTCTTTGTCGACAATCCTATGCTTGGTCCAGAATTGTTTCTAGTCAAAGTAGCGGTGAGTGGTAAACTATAAAATGCAGTAGTGTATTTACTGCTCTACTGTTGCCTCCAACCTGTATTGTTCGAAGGTGTTTCCATGTCCAACTTGTATCAAGATTAGTCGACCTTTCAAAGGCCATTAGGCAGTACAATTTAAATAACAAAAACTTTATGAAACTAGTGGAAACACCCAAAGAACGGTGACATCCAGAACAGTTGATGCAGAGAAATACTCCGTTGTTCACTGACGCCCATGTAGCATTGTTGTCGCCGCAATCAAAACAACTCTAAGTGAAAGTTTCCGTATAATATACCAACCAAACTCGCCCATTTGAGCAAGCAATTATCCAGTCAAGTCTCTTTATTAAAAGTCTACCTTATTGTAACTATGACTGAGTTCTTTGGCAAGAAAATCATTAAGCAATCCTGAGGGAACTACCTCATCCATAATTCTATTTTACGGAAATGTTCGGGCTAGGCGAATGTTATTTAAACGCAGATGCAGTGTGTATTCAACCTGGAAGTTACAGTTGGATCTATACTAATAGTTCTATTGAATTTTACCATACACTGTAACCAAGTGTTGTGCGATTTATCTGCGCTAACCCATTTCAACTAATATTATAATCCGCCGAGTTAGTATTATTGTGATGGGCAGATTAATATAGCCATAATTAATTGATACTTTTCAAATGAGAAGTATATGTTTGGATATTCTCATTATTTAATTTTCTATTGGCATTTTAATTGATTAACACATACATTTCATAAATGCACAATCGACAAATGCCTAGATAACTAACAGAAACTAAATTGAAGCATTGCTCCTCAAATATAGTCAACGACACACTACTGTAGAGCATTATTATAGGTTGGTGAGAACGCTCTTTGATATGATCTCCATGTGACTGTCGGTTCTGCTGCTCAGTAGACGCGGCGCGAAGCGACTCCTTTTTCTCATTAGATACACTACAATTGGAACTACTACCAAGGCCAAACAAGTGAAGAACCTATTTCACGATTAAAAAAATTGCAGCAATTCAGGATTCACGAAAGCATCACACCAATTCTATAGTTCCTATAAACACCGTTATAAATGGATAATTTGATATTCAATGCCTTTGTGAGTGTCCTGTGTGGTCTAATTCTATATGCCAATATTAATTCGGGTTGATATTTTTTAATGACATTATTATTAATTTTTTTAAATGAGTAATGTAATATTTTGTCTAGTTCTTTAAGATTACAGTCCACCATGACGATGTTTATCTTTGCAAAATTGAAATATTTAAATCAAACTCAATGGAAAAGTGCGAATAAATTACGCTTAGATTGAAGGTATTTATTATTGTAAATAGTTCCACAACCAATTCTTAGTTAGCTTTGAGTTGTTGGGTTTAATTCCCGTCAGAACCAAGTAAAAAATCAATTAAATGGCGTCATACGATTTAAAAATACGTCTGCTAATTTATAGGTTAGTTTTATTATTTAAAAATCCCTTTTAATTTATTATCATTAAATATTCTAATGCAAATGTAATCAACCTGTAGTAGTTCAAAATTACAGTTGACTAGCGTTATTTTTAGTGATAGTTTGGCCAGCACATTTCGTAGGTTATCATTATAATTGTTTATTTTGTACTGTTGGTAGTAATTTATGATTGTACTTGGATTGTTAATACTATTTCTCTTTAGTAGTCTTTTATTGAATTTAGTTCTCAGCAGATATTTATTTTTATTCAGAAAGATTTTATTATAATTGAGTTTCAACTATAATAATCAATGACATTATTTGCCTACACGTTAAAATAATCTCGTCATTTATTATTCCAATTTCCTTATATTTATTAATAATATTCACTTTATTGAAACATGTTTTTTCAATTAAGTTTAGAAATTATTGTTTTGTGTGTCATGTGTTTACCAATATTTGTTTATTGTTGGTAATTAGCATTTTTGTAATTCAATTAATTATATTATACTTAATTTTTATTATCAAATTGTGTATTCTAAGTTAATTATAGGTGTTGTTTTAGCATCTACACTGATTTAACTAGCTATTTATAAATTAACTCGTAGGTGGGTTGAAACTTTATGTATCGTCGTTAGTGGTGGTAAAGCTAGATTTTTTATGAATGAATTTTAGAAACTATGAATATTAATTGAGCTTCATCACTATGTCCATCGTCGTTGGTGTCTAAAAGGTCTGCGTTTATTTCGTCTGGAAATTTGTACTTCTTCGCATAATTCACTCCTATTTAAGTTGCAACTAACCACCACTCAAACGAAACCCACTATAGAGATGATCCACTTGATCATACAGGGGGGCGTGATTCAAGACTTTGTAATAGATATTGACAACATTTTTGGCGTTTTTGCAGTCACCTATAAGACTAATAGTCCAGTTGGGCCATCTCTTAAATACTTTCTGTGCATTCTTGGTCACCTAGAAAGCTATAGTAAACATTTTCTGACTTGGTCTACTTGAAGGTTTTGAGTCTTCATCCGGAAGTGTGTCTAAGAAATCCGATTTACCAGTACCCCTTTAAATGTCAAATTCATCAAATCATTTTTTACAGTTCATTAAAATGGTTATTTTAAAAAGAAGTGCAGTTCATATACAGTGGATGTTGTTGGTTGTCGTTGACCTCCATCTCTAAATAGTAGCTAAATAGCGGCGAAATCGACGGGCGAATTACTGATGTCCCATAGAGCTTTTTCCATGGTAAAGACGTTTGAGAAAATCAGCTGGTGGTGGCCGTCTGAATTTTCGTTCTCCTCCAGCAAGTTTTTCAATCGGTCTAGGTACTTGAAGTGGTTGGCGGCTTCCGTATTCTCAACGGAATTGGTGTACTTTTCAAAAGTTGATTTAACGACAACACTCATGTCTGGGTGGATCGTCAATCTTGGAGTGTATGAGCGAGTCAAGTTTGATTTCATCAGTTCCTCGCTGATATCTGCTTCCATCGAATCTAGTGGAAGCCATGTGTACAAAACATAACAGCAAAAGCTAACAAAATACCGGCTGTTATTGTCACATGTTCATAGCCAGTGGAGTAGTGAATAACCTTTACCGACATGACCGGACGTTGGTGCGCTTTCAGCTTCGTGTGATCCCAGACAATCTTCCTGCATGGTAGCACACAGTAGGTTTTGCTTTTGCATATTTTGAAAAATTTGTACTGGGTCTGGGGAATGACGGCTTCAGTAACAAACACGATACATTTGAGCCCCAGGAGGTTGTTCATGCTGGTGGGTGTTTTGAAAATTAGCATCGAATATTTCTCGGAGATTCGTACAACAGTTAACTCAACTCGAAATTTATCTATCAAAATGTGTTGTTAATTGGAGTGTAATAGTGGACTAAAACATGAGACAATAATTTCAACCCTCACCTGACAAAGAGACAGATTCGAGCGACTTGAACTGGGTAAAAGTTTCGGCGGCCTCCACTTTAATGTAGTAGCTTTTTTGGGGGTCCAAATGGTGTAGCTGGAACGATGAATAGCAAGACTTTAAACAGTAGTCGCCTCTGTGGTTGCAACGCGCGGGAACAAAATTAAATTCGGGGTCGGTAGACACCATGACTTTGCACAGGGTTTTCTTCCTTGTGTTATCCAGATGGATTTTTATTCGGTTGTTGAGGGCATTGATATTTTCCGGGGAGACGTTTACCACGTCTACTCCTGCAGTGATGCTATAACCGTGTTGAATCCCATCTAAGTTTTAAAATACATCATTAATGTGTACATTTTTAACAAATAAATTATAATTCATAGACTACAAGAATGCACTCAAAGTTCGAGACTCACCTGAAGTAAATTCACTCTCGTAACTGTAAGAGTCGTCGTCGAAGGTGGAGGTGAGTCTGTATCGCAGGGCCATATTGAAGCCGTACAGCAAAATTCGACTCAATTTGTCCCCAACGGTCATATACTTTAGACTGTTTGATCGGAATTCAGTTGGCTGAATCAGTGTCTCGACTTGTGTAATAGTTTTGTTGAAATGCCCCAAGTATATTATGTAATCGCCAAGGTAATTGACTTGTGAGTCCAACAGAGCATGTTCGTTGGCTAGTAAAGTGTTAAAAATTTGTCATTTACCTCATTCCGATAAACTTATAGCTCTCTCATGAGTCCAAACGATTTAGGAGATGACTTAACCTCTTTTTAACATAAATATTATATGTACGTGTGTTTATTTTAAGGTCAATAAAAGATATTGGCATGTTCTCTAGAAAAATACATATATAACTTATTTTAAAAACAGCGTATACCTATTCTCAATAAGAACATAAAAAATGACTAATGAAACGTTTTATATAGCAGATTAACACAACAACATTAACATTGAGTAATACTGTGTCAATATATTTCCTTATTAAAATTAGATAAAATACACTTGGCTAAAGAATCTTATTTCAATTGATCAATATCTAGTGTGAATACTTTCCCGTTTCTTTTAGTCTGCACTCCACTTTCAAGATTTCACTTCAGTCGCGTAACATATCATTAGTTTATTGATATAGCAATGTTGCAAGTACTGCCATCGTTAATAAAAGCATATATAACAGTTGCATGTGAAGTTGTTGCTTTACATGAATAAAATCAACACACATAGAATGACTTGAATGTGTCAACATTAACTACAAATTATTGTAACTTTTATTAATTTAAGTACGTAATTGAACAAAAGTGACTATTTCTTGAAGAGATGACTGAATTTATTCAACAACTTTCAAAACACCCCCTAACAATAAAATTATAAGAAGCCAATAAACATTCACAAATCTACACAGCAATTAGTTACCCATTTAAAAATATGAAAGCGACATTTAACAATTGTTATAATTTAAATTGATTCAAATAATTACACAGCACTCTTCGCGTATACACCTTCCCGTAGTCGTTGGATGTGACACTAACTTGGAAGTCGCCCATTGTGTAGGTAGCTGGTAACTCCACCGACTTTAGATCTCCACACATATTGACACACACAAAGCCGCTGCACGAGTGGTTCGCACTGGCAAAGTACGAATCTTCACTACCGGTGAAGTGGTACCGACACATCACACTCTTATCGTCATACAGATTCGTCAAGTCGTAGACGTTCTCGAGCGAACCTCTGGGTGACAAGATCGACGCAGCCTTGCCAGCGTAGTTGGAGCGATGCAGAAAATTGTCCGGGTAGTAGTAGAACAACGGATGGAACTTTGAAAACCTGAGCCTGTAACTGATATTGCTGAAGAGGTTTTTCTTTGGAATGTCCATAACGGACACAGCGTAACTGATGTCCTTGGAGATGTTTTCGAAGTAGTCACTAGTCAAGATGGACCCTTCACTGTGTAGACTGGCTCTTGCGACTTCGCCTCCTTTCAACACCAACGGGTAGTAGATGTAATGGTTGACTGTGTCGACTTTGAAAAAGGGTAGAAATTTCAATCGAGTAGTGTCTAAATAACAACGGTTTATTGCCAAGTTAGTCTTGAAATTGACTGGTTTTAGTGTAGTACCATGATTCAATTTGTAGACCCTACGCTCTCCGTTGTAGTTCACCAGAAGGAAGACCTTCTTGAAATAATGTCGATACGGCAACCCCAGCTTTGTAGTGAGACAATTTCCTTTGCAAGGCAACTTTCCACCCTCGTCCACGCAAGTGTCCATGACGTAGCTTCCATTGCTGTCATCAACGAGTTGTACTTGGTAGCGGCAGTGAGTGTTAGACTCGATGCCTTCAAAGTGTACATACTTCTTCACGTTGACGCCGTCGTACTGGTTTTCACAGATAAGCTTTAACTCTACAAATCAAACAAGTGGTGCTTTAAACTTTAAAATGGCTCACTCACCTTGAATGTGGCCCATAACGAACGTCAACAGCAACACTAGCACTAGTTCCACTTTTCTAAAACTCCACATTTCCATCTCATTTGAACCCATTTGTCACACACGCACGTATATTAGACTTGTGCTCGTTAAACTTTTCGGTTTGGTGGTAATATGCAGATTCCACTATTAATTCAAGGTGTATATTGGCGCGATATACATTTTTAAATTGTTCTGCATAACTACATTGCTGATTTTTCGTTGACTTGCACTATGAACAAGTGATACAGTTGAACTTTACTACATGTGAACAAAACAACCATTGTTCCTTTGTAAAATGACTCTATGTGAGATTATGGATGAATCGACATCCAAATAAGGGCGTTTCCATCGCATAGACGTTTCGGTTCAACTCCAATGAATAGTGGCTATGCTTTTGAACAATTGCTGCGCATTTACGAGTCGCAGATTAAGTTCAATTTGAAAAAAAGAAATTTGAGAACCCCCAAATTATAATGTACAGAAAATAATGTTGTTAGTTTATTCCACCTCTGAATCGGAAGAAATATCATCCATGGGAAATTCTCTAAACACCCTTACACAAACGCAAATACGATGCAACTACTCATTCAAGATGTTGCAAGGCTGATTGTCCGATGAGATAAAATTCGACGTCGAGTCGACATCGTCAACAGCAGTAGTAGGCGAGTCACTGTCGTCATCCACAATAACTGCCGACTTGTATTTTTTCCTATTGCGATTTTAATAGAAAACTGCGAAAGATGATGCAAATTGTACTTTGGCGAACTCTTCTTCCTAGATTCAGATTGTAAAAGAAATGTCTAATATAACCGACCTTTTTCTAGTTCCTTTTCTAGCAGTGGAAGAGGTGGTGGTGCTAGAAGTTGAGTTGCCATTGGTTGAGATTTTTTTTGACTAGACAACATTGTTGAAATTTCATCTTAACGCTGTTTCTATTACTCTTTTTGCTCTTGCGGTATCTTCAAATAACGACTCCTCAACCGAGTCGGCTTGTAGTTTAGGCTGCATGGTTTGTAGATAGAGCTTGCGTTTCTCCTCCAACTCAATTCGTCTCTTCTCTTCCAACTGCATTTGCTCCAACTACATGCGACTCTTCCAATGTGTATAAAATCAAGTCAATCACTTTTGACGTCTCATTTCGAACGCGTCTCTCTTCCAACGCTTCTTGATACTTCTGTTTATTTTGCAGGTCTTGTTTTTCCTTTAGAGAAGCTCGTTGTAAGTGCAATTGAGATTGGTTCAGGGTATCAATGCACGTTCTAATTCAATGACTATTTAATGAGTGGCACTTGGAATGTTACGCGATTTGCAACTGACACCTCTCCACTTCAAATTTGTGCATCTCTGCCATTTCAGTGAACAATCTAAGCAATCCACATTAGTATCGAATGAAACTAGGTGATGATGAAGTTATATATAGTTATTGTTATTAGAGACGGCACTTAAAATAATTAATCAAATAGACATTACAAATTTCGCTAGCGATTAACTGAACGTTTCGTTTATTAAAAACTAGCGCGAAATCACTGGTGTTGCCCAGTTGCAATTAAATTAATTTTTCAATTAGTCGGTTGATTTTTAAAATGAAAGCAGAAACTTATTCAATAGCGCTTAAATATAGTCAAAACTTATAATACACAACGAACAACTCATTAAAAACAGTTTAAATATAGAAATTAAGGCAAAACACATAATTCAGTTGGAAAATAATGGAATTTGGGGAAGAATCATATGAAAAATAAGGTTAATCTCCATTTTAATCCAAATCCCGATTTTAACTGCTTCATATCTCTAAAACTATAAGTGCTGTAAAATTTCGAAGTAGCTCATTAAGTACGTTGTTAAGAGATCTTTTTACGCATATAATTTACACACACTAAAAACGCTTAAATATCGAGAACAGAGTTTGCACATGCGTACTGGTGTGGACAGACACACGAACACTACTCTTTTATATATATAGTAGACTAGCGCGAAATCACTGGCGTTGTCCAGTTACAATTAAATTAATTTTTCAATTAGTCGGTCGATTTTAAAAATGAAAACAGAAATTTGTTCAATAGAGCTTAAATACATTCAAAGTTTCAGCTAATTGTAGTTCGCGTACGTGCAAAATTCACCAGTTCACGATATGAATATAGCTATTTCAATTCTTCATCGAGTATTAAGTAATAATTGAATCAGACAAATAAAGTCCAATCAAACGTTTGTCGACTGTAATGTGACACCTTGGGCATAATCCTACAATTGTGCTATTTTAATCCGACTGTCAAACTTAAGACCTGGAAATTACAACGTACAAAACGATAAATGAACCTTTATATGGTCAAGATCTAATAAAATAATTATTTTTATAATTTAACATTGGTGAATATCGTGTAACTTCTATGTATAATGAAAAAAAGTTTCGGACATGCGTACTTGGGGCACACACACACAAACTGACACTACTCCTTTGTTATATAGTAGAATAGATATTCAATAGCTTTTTGGAATCGTTATAATACGATTAATAAAACAGAGAGTTTTGATTCAATACCTTTTAGGTGGGAGTCATTTGCAACACTTCACCTCATTCAAACAATTAATTAATTAAATAATTAATTAATTAAATAAATAATTAAATAAATAAATAATTAATTAATTAATTAAATGAGATAAAATCAAAAGAATGCAACATTTAAAGATGTAGTTGTATATGTGGATATTAATAATTAGATGAATCAACGCAATATTCAAAGTATAACAATAAATCAATTAAATAATTATATTTGAATTAAATGTTTGATGTCAAACTGAACAATCAATAAATCAGACTATAATTGTCAAACGTTACTCACAGTGGTAGTGTGAACAACAGCAAAAATCAACTAAAGGAAAGTAAACATAGGGTTGACATACCTTTGGGCAAACATGACCTTTTCTATGGATTGGTTGACCAACGTGACCGTGGACTTTTCGTCACGAATGCTCACAATGGACGCTTGCAACGACGCCAACGCCATGTTATACAAATAGAGATTGTTGTCGGGGAACAAGTGCAAAGAGATCGAGAGATGGTGAACACTGTCGGTGTAGAATTTCTCAAAGAAATAGGCTCGTGCGATGAAAAAGTTGATTTTGGCAATATCAAACGGCTTGGTGACATACTCGAGCGCCTTGCCGTACATTTGAACGGCCACGATGAAATGCCTCAACTTGAAGTGCACATTGCCCAAGTTGATGTAGATGACGTGGTTGAACGACACGGTGTCGGTCTCTCTAATCACACTGAATATGTCTCTAGCATCTCTAAGATTGTCCTGGTAGGCGAGGACACACCCAACGCCATTGGCAGCGTAAATATTGTGCGGGTTCAAACTGAGCACTTGTTTGTAGTAGCCAAGAGCACGCACATAGAGTCGTTTCTTTCTCACTGGGTCATTGCAAAATTGGGACGCGGTCTTGAGCCAAATATTGCCCAGCGAAAGCAACGAATAGGTGTCATTAGAAGTGGACGGCATTTTGAGCACGATTTCAAACTGCTTTTGGGCTTTCAGCAGGTCTCGTCGATCCAGATAATAGTTGCCAATGGAGTAGGCACTGGCGCATATGTTATCTCTGTAGACGACCCTCGAGCAAGTCAACCAGTTGAGCATTTCGTGGTCGTTGCCGTTGACTTGACAAAGATGGGCGACTCGTATCATTGCCAGCGCTAGAATTTGCAGGTCGGCGTGCTTCACGTCCATATGCTTCACGCCACGGTTGGCTATGAAACTTAGGTACTCGCCGAATGCAGTTTGGTAGTCGTTTCTGCGTTCATGCACCCGGCACATATTGTAGTTGATTCTGCACAGCACAGCGTGTTGATTGTAGAAGGAACGGCTGTAATACTCGCACTCGCTGGTGAGTGGACTATTGGTGGTGGCCACAGAGTCGTAGGCCTTCTGTAGGTTTTCAAATGCAGCGTTGTACTCGCTTGACTTGAACTGGCATGCTGCCAAGTTGTTGTACAGCTCAAAAGGCACTTGTATCGAGGCAGTTTCCATGGAGTTGATCGCGTTTGCGTAGTACGGAATGGCAAGCTATTAGGTAGGTTCAGGTTAACTCAGTCACATTATCGAATTCACGTTAAATGACTGTGCGCATACTCCATTAAAATTAATGAAAAATCTAATACCTTGGGGTTATTCACCGCGAGAACATCCGCACAAGCAATGTGAAGTTGCACGTCGCGGTTACTGCACAGCAGGCTGTTCTTTAGTTCACTCTAAATGCGCATAAGACAGCAGAAGCCACGAGTCGGCTACTTCAATGGTCAAGGTTGTATTTTCGAAGCCCTTACAAAGAATTACACTCAGGAAGAGAGTGACGATTTTGGTGAGCGTGTCGTTGGGATAGAGTTTTTCGAGCTCACTGAAAAGCTCGTATGCCTAGCAACACTGTTAGTCACCGAATTGCACACTTTTTGTCACCACCTCACGGAACTCGTTTCTCGACACGTGGATTTGGCCCAGATTGTAGCTGGCAATGCGATGCGACTTATTGAACCTGATGGATTTGTGGTAGTTCTGAAAGGCTTCTGTGATATCGCCCTGTAGTCGAAATTACACTTGAAACTTGGTTTATTCTGAATAGATTACTTGCACGTGAAACACTCTCCCGAGCTGGTAACTACTCTCACTTTTGCTGAAATCGTTGTCGGAGTTGTCAAACGCTATCTTTGCCAGTTGTTTGGCCTTCTCGTAGTTCTTATTGAAGAAGAAATGGTTGGCCAGGTAGTTGAGCGAGGTGGGGTGACGGTTGTTGATGTCGTAGACCTTCTTGAAACAACTCATGGCTTCCTTCACGTGCTTAGGCTAAAGTGATGTGCAGCTTTAAGAAACCACCGCTAGATGTGATTGGTTGTACGTCGAACGTGGTGGTTTTGATGATGGCCATTGCCAACAGCGCCCCGACGTGGTTAGGGTCGATCGTTATGGTTCTTTCGAAGGCAATTCTACAACAACCAAATAAAGTGGTGTAATGGTGGTGAACAACGTACTTGGCGTCCTCTACACGTCCCAATTTGTACTGACAAACGCCGATGCCGTAGCGTGCATCGTCTACATTGAGATGACATGTTAATTGCTATCGGTTATGTAGTTGAACTGTGTGACTTCGCTAATCCACTGGTTTTGGGTGGTTGTTAAAATTAAGAATTTTTTATCATAATAACTTAGTTGGGCGAATTATTCCAATTAATTGATAAATTGATTGGATTTATTACTCGCGCGTTGAGGACAAATTTGCAGAGCTTTTCTATAGTGAATCAACGCCGTGGCGTAATCACTTTTGGCCATATGCAAGTATCCCAAACCTACCGTCGAGGACAAATGTCAACTGCAGTAACCAATGTAGACTTACCCATGACGGCAACGAAGTTGCGACAATCCTACAAACCCCATTTTATTCACAAACAGCCACTTCCATAAAGTGTACCTGTTCGAGGATGATTTTAAATTGTTCCTCTGCTTGAGTCCAACATTCCTTCCCACTCAACAAATTCAAGTACCCCGTTCCAATAATGTAGTTCTAAACCGGCAAGTTCACTCACACTTTATCCATTCGTGCCATCAGTACCTGGTCGACGTTGGCCAGCACCTCCGCCGACGATAAGATATTTCTCACGGCATCCAAATTTGAGTTGATCTCCTCCTTTTTGAAGCTCTGATTGGCTCGCATCAGATAGTAGAAGGAGATCATGCTGAGCGCTTGCAAACGATCAGCCTTCGAATTGGCATAGTCCAAAGATGCGACGGACATCGCCGTGTCCAACAACTCTATCAATGCGTCGTCGTTGTCTTGCTCGTGGTACAGTTTCTAATGGTTCAATTATGGACAAGGTATCATATGGTGCATCAACCGCCAACAGAATCCATTTCGAGAGCGGGTTGGCTGCCGACTTCAGCAATGGCAACAAATCTTGCGTTCTAGGCAGGTCGTTGGAGTCGATCTCAATGAGCTAGATTCGGTTCATCTAAAATGGTCACACCTATCGTTTACTCCATCCGAACTGTTGATTGGAACACTTCCTATTGCATCCATGCTACTACGTTTTCCGTGGTATCAATGTTGCGTGCGCGCTTTTCTTATGAGCGTTTGCAGCGAGACCGTCTTCCTACGCTAACTTTAAATGTGAAGTGTGATAACACTGTGATTTCTTCATTGCCTCATTTCGTTTAATAACCGATAGCTTAATGTTTCCTTTAATGCGATAATTTATATTATCGCGACTTGCGATGGATTGGTCAACAGTAAGAGCAACTCCCAGGTCTGAGTGTTAAATTGGCGCTAAACTTTATTGTTTCCTTAAGATATCTTTCGTTCATGCGTTTCATTTCCACGCGAGCAGAATCAATGACTGTGCGCATATGTTGCAACTGCGAGTTTTATTATGCCCTCTGAATATGAATGAGCTAACACTATGAAACTTTAAAGTTGATGGTGAGTCTGAAAATTTCATGTTAAATCCGAAACGCTATTTTTCGAAGCAGACAAAAAGAAAAGTTAACCACAAGTGTGACTCATATAAAAGCATTGTGGTTTTTGGCGGCTTCTATGATGCTCTCCACAATGACTTTGGTCTTGCATTTTGGAATGCCGTGGTTCTACAAATGAGTATGCACATCAACCGAAACCGAAAAATTACCTTGTATTTGGTGAATTCGGTGGTCAAAATGGCCACAAAGGTGCTGGTTATTATGGTTATGAACACAAAGATGAAACACATGAAGAATATTCGACTTAGCAACCAAATGGTGACGGTTTTGGTGGACAGTTCTTTAAAGGTCACAAAGAGATCGTCGCCGTTGAGCAGACTGAACAGAGTGATGACCGAAGAGGACAATGTGGTGAACTAAAGTTACGTTTGAGTTATTCGGGGATTAGTCTTGAACAGATTTCTGAGTATAACAAGCGAAGTTTCGTGTGCGTTGAACAATTTTTTAAGGTCAACAATGTTGTAACGTTGGTTTAAACTAAACTCTGTTACTCCCGAATTTTCGCTTCGGTGTAAAAACGCAACCAACTTTAAAACTGATTCAAAATTTACGATGTTTTGTAGGATCCTTGAATGTTTAAATTCTAAACTCGTTCTACTTAACTCAAAAACAGTCATTGGCTTAAACAGGTTATTTGTTTAAAGGTTTATGTATGTGTTTGTAAAATTGTTAATATTACTATTATTAATATTAAATATTAGTATTATTTATTAATATTAAATATTATTATTATTAATTAATATTATTATTAAATATTATTATTAATTAATATTATTAATGAGGATCGTTTTTAAAAATTAAAATTAATAGATCTAGAAAAATTTACCTGACACTTTATACTTTATATTTTATGCGCTTGTTTGCAAATTCTTTATTTCTCGGAGCATCGTTTTTATTTCGTGAAAAGACGCACTCCGTGCCTAACATTGAAGAATTGTATAAAAACGGTTATTTTTAGTTAGGAAATTAGTTTCCAATTAAAATTACTACTACAACTGTTGTAGTGTGAAATGGCGCGAAAAATTAAAAAATTAAATTTTCAACTTTACCCTTTTCATTTAGCATTTGCTTAAGTGGGAAACATCCAAGCAGAAAACCTATTTCACCAACACACGCTTTTATATCTTGTATACAAAATTGAAATAAAGTAACCTTGCCAAAATTAACACATGTGTGTGGTTTGAAAGTAAAACTTCTTCAAAAAACCTCTTACTTCGGATTTTGACGAATAATCAATTATGTAACGGTGAAGAAAGAGTCAATGAACATGGTTTTAAAACTTTGAATTGTCGACAAAGATACCCGACGGTGGTACGGACCGAACACAGAGTGGGCTGTGATGGAACAACCGACGAAAATTATACTTGCACAGACCATAAAGCGAATCATCGGCTTGAGTGCGGTTTTCAACGAGCAAATGAGTACCTACACAAACAGCGAGTGTTGCAAAATTGAGCGATGCCCACAATCGGGAGTTACATGAAAGTCATTCAAATTGTCGAGCATTCGAATGTTGGAGATGGAATTGACGAAGTAGGCCAACGCCAGTATCAAGCCGAGTATATTGATCGATTCTAGTGGTATCTAAAAGCCAAGTGAAGCCATCACACTTACTCTGGGCAACTAAACATATAAGCTTCTTTACGCAGTTAACAATGAACAAAATCCAACAGGAGGAGATCAGTATGAAGGCATCCGACAGCGCGTAGAATAAGTCCCAGGATTCGAGGAATAGCACTTTGTTTGACAAAGTGAGTTGTTCGCCCATGAAATTTCTCATATACATGTCCATTGTCTATGCAGATGTGACATTTGGTGCAGAATTCAAACGTACCGAAAGCAAGGTGGTCAAGTGCTGAAAGGTTCTAACAGTAATGTACATGGAAAACCCACTCACTGCCACCAGAAAACAACTCACAACCACCAACGGTAATTTGAACACATTTCTATTGTCTTTGACGAAATAACCAAACAACTACCTACTCAACAGTGTACTTATTGTTAATATTATGGACGGTCGACAGACGATAGTTTTGTGCGACACGTCAATCTCATAGTTGTAGTTGTTGTACGAGGCTTTTCTGATGTTAAACTCAATCTAAAAGGTTTCATCTGATGTCCACAAAAACTACTTCGGTGTTGTGCATGTAACAAATGGGTGGGTATTTGCCGTTGTGGCCGTTGTAATTGACAGAATACAGTTTGAATTTGATGCTAAACCCCACTAACCTGCAAACAATAGAACTACTACAACATGTGAAGGTTATCGCACCCGTAGAAGTTGTTGTTATCCGAGTGGTATTGGTCAACGAGGTTCAACTCATCAAGCCCATCGATGAACTTGCAATCATTAACTATCGGTTAGTGAGTTAGTCATTAGCGTTATCAAAAATCACCCTCATTAGTGAACAGTGATATTCTACCGAAGGGTTTGGTGCAAACCACAAAGTTGGAACTTTTCTCAGACGTGGACACATTGCTGATGTTTTCGGTCTTAAACACTCGGAAGCTGTGGTTCTTCAGATTGTTGTACTATGGACGACAAGTTGTAACGTGCGCTAGTGGAGTGCTTACTGTGTTCCAAGTCTTGTTGAGCAAGGTGACGTAATCTTGTTTTTGAGCAGATGAGTATGGTTGTTGAGACTTTCGCTCGAAACTCCTCACTATTGTGTTTTCTATTCCTTTGGTGTAGTTGAGCAGCAGGTCGCGATTCTTGCAAAAGTATATCACCTTGCGATGTTGTCAGATTATCGCAGTATGCAAGTATCACTTGGATTGTGATGAGGACCAGTTTGACGATGGGCAGCAGAAGCTTGATGAGTTTGTTGTAGATCTTGATTCCTTTTCTGTTGTTCAGGTCGAACTGGTCAAGCATGCCGTTCACGGGTCCTCTTGAGGAGGAGGAGGAGGAGTGAGTGTCGTTGATCATGACTCTTACTTGCGGTTTACTATCTCTTTAAATTGGTCAACTATTAATTGTGATTAGCTGGTTGATAAAATTATTTTGGAGGTCAAAATTAGCACGTCTCAGAAGGGTTGGCGATCCACCAAGGACGACACCATATTTCACATCAGTGTCATGGAAAAACTAGATGTCCTTTTGTATACATTATTTTTGTTAAATCAACTTTTCTGCATGTGTTTCAGTTGTGCCACACACCCACATCACATATATCGGGTCTCACAGCGATTTTTGTTCCAGACGTTTTAATAGCTTATTTATTGTTAAAGTTTATTTGAAGTATTTCATTTGAAGAAATCTTTTGTCTTTTTTTAGGACGATGTAAACAAAGTTTAGTGCACACTTCAACAATTCAGTGACTTATATTACTGTATGAACCCCCACTTATTAGCACAGTTATTGTGAAAATTTAGTATAATAATATTTAAATATGAAAATACTTAAAATATCCCGTCATTAATAAAGCTGCTGCGTTTGTCGATTGATTTCAATTGATTTTTAAAGAAGCGAACTGATCAATAACAGCTGTACAATAGGTTGATTTGGAAGTGAGCTTAATAAAGAATTATTCAATCAATTAATTTTTATTTGCTACTAATAAATAAATCAACCTATCGGATTAAAAAGCTTGAAGTAGATCTTCAAGGTTTAGTTCAGCGTTTCCCGATTCAAATTGGGTCCCGCACCCCCTGTTAAAATCTATGTTCAAAATAGGGTTTAAATTTTAATAAGAATATTACTGGTATAATAAAACTCCCTGTGTACTTCATTGCAAAAGTTCAATTTACATCAAAACAAACCTTTATTTATGTAGAATTCGAATTATACAAATAAAGCATACTAGTGAATATCCTATTTTATGAAATGCGCACATTGTTATAAAATTAGCATAATGTGAAAAAAAGCTTTACGGTGATTAACTATTTTTTCTCGCACCCCCAAAAACTGATTCTCGCACCCCCAATCGGGAAGCGCTGCTATAAACTGACAAACTTGCGCATGCGTGCCCAAACAAAAGAGCTGGTATTATCGCCCTACGAGTCCCCATAGTAGTCAATGGAATTTTCGGTGCAAGCTTTCGCCTTAGCCCTGTGTTCCTACGGGCCAGGAACCATTTTGTTTGCGAAGCATGCCACCAAAAAGTCGCATACAATTTGTCTTTTCCTCGGAAGGTAGTAGTAGGTCGTGTGCTGCTCATCTCACTTTGCTTATAGTGCATTTTGTTTGTATATATCCTTTATGTTTTGCTCGTTTCTGTGGTTTGGAATAAAGCTGAACACCAATGTGTATGCGATCGAGTTTATCATTAGCGTAGCCGTGCAAGAGGTCACTCGATACTTTTGGTTTACATTGGTGAGGTAACTTTGAGTAGCCCATTTGTACACAAATTAGCTGACATAAATTATATTGCACGATGAACAAAAGTAGGACTCCTTTTACCCATATATTGAAGTGTACACGGGAATGCATACTTCAATTTTTATTTTGAATCCTGCGTGAATTGTTTAAACGGATTTTTAAGCAAATACCTTTTCCTACTATTACATCTAGGTGTAACAGAGAAACTTATTTTGTTGGTTGTACTTTGTTGCGTAGAAATGATCAAATGTTATCACTGATTTGTTTGTTGTCGACATAACGTGTATGATATTTCGTTGTTATTGAGAGCATTTATAATTAAAGAGCTCTACCTTAAAATAAAAAACGGCGTTTGCACGGTTGGTTTTATTTGTAGCGACATTGGGATATTATCGTTCTGTTCGTGGTTGATACAAATTGGTTAAAACACTTTTATACTACTAAAAATAGTGTTTTAAATTAGATTAATGAGTGTCGTAATCTAATTTACTATGTGTGTATCATCAGGAATCGCCCGCCCACTGACATATTTTGGAGACAGCAAATTCAGCTAAACACATTTGAACTCATGAACTATAATTTCCAAAGTATTAATTAGACTAATTATTATAGACGCACAGACTTTTATCTCATGCGATACCTCGAAAAACTGAACCCCTACAGACACGCCAAATACGCCTACAGTAGAACACCAGATCTTTCAAAGCTAACTGAATTATATAGTTTGCGGCATTGGTTACGGTCTGAGTAGCAACATTTTTCAAGTGTCGAATATAATTCGCGATTTAATTGGCCCTGGTGCCGTTGGTCTGAACACTACCCAAAGCGACTACTACATTATAGTTATTGGTATATGACTAAATTGTGTGCGGGTGTGCGCTGACATTGCTTATGTAGGGTTGTTGTGTCTCACCAACTTCTCCAATCAAGTGCTGTGGTCGGTCATTATGTACTATGGAAATTTGACGGATGAACGCATGCCGGTGGTGTATGTTGTTGTGTCGCATCTCTTGATGTCTTTGTTGGTATCAGTGACCTTATTTACTTTATGAGTCAAGCAATTGATTGACTTTCTTGCCCAAAATACCACAAAAGTTTTAACTCACCAGAATAACTAATTTTAGAACCTCGCCGCAAAAATCAACCAAGGAATAATCCCGCTTATTTGCTCCACCGCGCTATGCACCGTCAACCTCTTTGTCTCGTTCCACATTCTGCCCAACTTTGTGAGTTACGTGGACGACAGTTGTGCACAGAATGACGCAATAAGTGACGATGGGGCTGCCGAGGAGGTGACTTCACCCATCACCTTGGACGACGACGACGACAACAACTAACTCTATCACCACTTTAATTGGGTTCCGTATTTTCTATTTAAATCTAACTCGTAAAATTTTTATATTTATTCCGCCGCTTATTTCAGCGCGCATGCGCAACAACACGTGTTTTTGAATGTAGACTCTGTTCTCCTGTGTGTATGTCGCCGAACAATGAAAGGTCGAATGCGCAGTGTATAACGTATTCAAGTATGCATATAATTGAAATAAATTGATCGCACTTTATCTCACCATTCCCCTAAAGTAGCATAATGAGGTGGAAGATTCATTTTAAAAGCCAGCAGCAAGCATGCTTTGAATGGACATTTGCTTATCACCACCTTAGTACAGTAATACCTCACTTAACGAACAAACTTTCGGAACCAATTAGTTCGTAAAGTGAGGTATTACTGTGTATAGAAGTCGCTCAAAATAAAATAATAATCATAATCAACAGCTGTTTTATTATAGTCTTGCTAGTAACAAGCACACACACATACAACTCCAAACACAGAAAGTAATACAAAAATGTGATTGTAACATAACAGAAGATACATACGCAGGCGGAGAATTGAAATTACAGATGCATCTTCGAGCATACATTACGAGAAAATAGCTACTACGTCGACTTAAAAAGAAGCGAAAAGATATTGTCCAGGGTGACTGCTGATTCAGAAGCAACAGCGTTTTCTATGAGGGTGGCTACATTCAAAAGCGACGAGTTGCCATCTACACCAAAAATTAACCAGCGTAAAAACTAGGGGCATAACCAGCGTGGATTTTATAATTTTGGACGGTAAACGGGTAATGTTTGTGTATATCTAGCCAAAGTTCTTCATGACCTTTTACCGATGTAGCTTCATCTAAGGCAATTTTAGAACAAACATTAAGCTTTTAATATGTTTGGTATTTATGATTATTGAGTTGAACAGAATTTGACGCAAGTTTTAACGAGTGCAATGTTCATGCGACGCCGTCTGGCTATTCTGCACCAATCAAGACTATAAAATATGCACAAATAATAGCCACACTTTAATTGTACCGCGCCAGAATCTCAATATTAGGTTTAAAAAAGTTGCTCCATTACTACGACAACTGTTAATGTCAATCATACGCTTTTTGTGTTAATGTGGCGTGACAAACAACCTGCATTGACCATCCATAGATCGCTAAACTTTGTGATTTAGGCTAAATTAATGACCCAATATAAATAGAATGTGATATGCGCACGCATATGTTTTTACATAACAATTGGAGTTTTCGTGTAACGCTGATATCAACGAAATCCATAACCACATTTTATATTGATATATAGATATAAACTGCAATAGTACAGCACAGCGTACAGTTGCATACACACGATTAAAAACTACACTGAAACATTACACATTGCGTCAAACAAGTTTACTCAATTTAAAAATAACACTAAATATAGTTGAATCACCCGCAAAAATGCAAAATTAAAATAATTAAGTAGAAAAATTGTAAAGACAGTTACATGGTCGGACACGAATATGGACAGTGTCTTGAGCCGATGCATCAATAAACATGTCGCATAAACGCTGGTATCTAAACAGGTCGAATCGCAGCATTGGTGGTATGTTGTCATCTTGGGGGAACAGCTCATCGGGAATAGATGCCAAAACCATCTGATGCATCTTTTCCTCTTCCCTGCAATTAAATTAATGACGAATTCGCTAAAAAACGCGCACTTTTCCATCTCTGCTAGCCGATTAGCAGAATTACGCTTTGGATTCAAGTTGTCGCTCAACTTGACGCAAATTTCCTTTATAACACCCCGCAATTGGTCTGGTTGTTGTTCGGAGTCATCTATAACGACTTTGTAGTGGGTTGGTGTGTCTAGTAGGGAGCTCTTGATTCGTTTGGATGACGAAGACTCGTCATACTCGTCTTTCATTCCAAAAAGCGTTCGTTTTCTGTCATTGCTGATCGATAGGTTTTCGTTATTGGCAGCCGAACCGCTTTGAAATGAAGGGTTCGATGTAGCGTATGGGGTTGTTGTGTTAATAGGTGGTGGTGGTGGTGGCGGTTGGTTGACTGGCTTCAAATGATGTTGTTGTTGTTGATTTTCATTGTTCACAGGTAACAGCTGGTTGTGCATAGTTGTCTCCCTTACATTGTCACTGTTGATTGTCCACGGCAACGGACCATTCATGCCGCCAAGGTTTTCTCCCAAACCTCCTAGTTTATACATTTGCGGGAACGAGTCGGTGTTCAGTTGACGTTCCATCGCGAGTTTGGCTGGCGCAATTGGGACAGCGGATGGACATTGTCTCTGTGTTCTAGTGATGTTGTCGTTGACAATATTAGTCACAGACGTGGGCATTTGTGGTCGGGCAGTGTTGTCATTGACGATACCGGTCATGTAATTTGGCATTTGCGCTCTAACGACGCCACCATCAGGAAAAGTGATCATTGGGTTGGGCATTCGATTTCGCACGGCACCAACATTAGATGCGTTGGTGGACGAGGGAGCGTTGAATGTATTCAAAGGACCGGCAGGGAACAAAGTGGCCAAGGCTTTGATGCAGCGGTCAGCCACGTCCACAGAGGGCACGCTTCAAATAAAAATGTCAGCATATCGCGAATCAAGTTGCGATGTACGAATTTTTCTCCAGTGTGATAATGAAGCGCAACAATGTGACACAAAAGTTCTTTTTGGAATCATTGGCAGTGGCTAGGCAATATGAGAACGCTACCACAACACGTACATAATCACTAGTGGAAATCAAATGCTCCAGCGAAGCTCGAAACGACTTGATGTACAGAATTTTCTGCTGCACTGAAGCATCTAAATAAAAGTGTTTGAATAAGCCACACACGAGTGATCGATTACTTTGAATAGTCATATTGTCCACATTGGCAATAGAAGACGGTAACCCACTACTATCTACCAGAGCACATCGATAACACAAAAGTATCGAACAATATGATCATTTTCTACTTGCTATTTGACTGGCGAAAGGGACTTCCGGCACACTTGCGTTATTATTGAACTTGCTTTCTATTACAGTACACAAATCAGAAAACTCCCAAAACTGAAACCAACTTAAAAGACGCAAACTCTGTCTAACATTTTCAACGTAGGCTTGCTTGAATAACCGCATTATTCGACGACACATTTGATACAATATTCACCTTATCTTTCGAACCGGCATAGATACGACATTCCAACTGAATGGCAGACATTCCAGTGTTGTTTCCGTACATTGTAAAAATTTGTTCTCTATTAAAGCACAGTTAGTTAGTTCCATTGGAGTGTTGAAGAAAAGTATTGAGTTGACCGACGATTAATATTTGTTTAATCAATAAAACAGCACGAACCGATTCACAGCGTAGAGGAATACGTGTTCCCGCGCCCTACATCGATTCGTTGCATTTATTCTGGACCAATGAGCTTTTATGCTATTAACGAAGAGCTACATTTCTTTTATCACTGACGATCTACAACTGGCTTCCAGCAAGCGAGAATCCATCGCTGAATCCTGCCGGGAGGGTTCGGCTGTCGTCGAACGTATAAAACTTTCAAAATTTATTTATTTATAACTGCAACTGTCTGATAAAGTGTTGTTTTTTATCTAATACAACTAGAGAAGCGCGGAAAGACCAATGCAATTTTTTAATTGGGTGCTATTATTAAACTCCATATATAAACTCGAAAACCAGCAACTATTATTCCACGTTAGACAAATAAACTCTTCAGCTTCCAATACATTCAACGCACAATCTAAAAGTCAATTGTTTTGGGAAAACACCAAAATATCAACAAAGTGTGCATGCGCAAATAACAATGAAACCGCCCAAGATCAAACAAGCAGTAACTTGGACACCAACTGAATAATTAGAACCATTAAAAATTGCTTTAGGGGAAAAAGGTGCAAATTCGCCTGTCTAATTTCATTGATATGCCTATATCTGCATTATAGAAACAGAAAAGCAAGTCCAAAAGAAAGGAAATCCACGTAGAAAGTGACGACGATGATTGGGTCGAAGCACCCTCGTTGTTTGATCAAACCGAGGCCGAAACCAAAGTTGATGAGACGGCAAACGATAATGATCAGTTCAATGCGTTGTTTGGCATCAACGAGTCTAATGCACAAGTTGATCCCAAGGTTATTCGTGACGATGAGGACGTTCCATTAGTTGTGCGTTATTAGTTGCGTAACGTGTGAAATATGAATTTATGCTGTAGTCGGGACTCCAAACACTGCACAATTACATTAAAACCACTAAACCCTCTGATGCCAGACGGGATTATGTTCAGGAAGCAATAGATGATGCTGCTGCCAAATGTGACTTTGTCGGAAAGGTTGGCGTAGCGGAACAGCACATAGATACTAGCTGTGCCAATGATGAACAATTGGTTGTGCATGACGATGGAATCACCGACAATCAATTAGCAGCGGAGATACTGCGAGCTGAGTTGAACGGTGATGCCACCAGAATGGAGCAACTAAAAAAAATACAAGCAAGACGAAATCCACCACCCTGCCAAAGTGTTCCGCTAACGCAACGAAACAGTAAAGGGGATATTATACCACATCAACAGAGAGCTGCCCAGTCTGGCAATGACACCAACAGCTCCATTCAAGACATGGTAAGTTGTGGTTGATGGATTGAACCATCGCAACTAAACAACTAACAATGGGGTGATAGATAAGAGAAGAAATGCTGACGACCAACGATGACATGATTCGTAACCAACTGAAGCTCTCTAAAAAAGTAGGTCTTTTCGATGTCCTCCAAACATGCAAATTTAGACCTTGGATGCGTTGGGGGATGATTGTACGTTGGGCAAGCGCTTCGCGTCGTCAGTGAATAAATCTTATCGATCAGGTATGGCTGCTGCGTGTCCAATTCAAATAGCTACTTAGGTTGGTCGATTAATTTGTTATTGTTCCACCTATATTGCTAACTTGATCCTTCGTGTTGTTAATTAGTATTATTACTTGATTCATCGATGTATTCAAATTAGAATTAATTTTTAACTACCTATCAGTCATATGATTTAAGATTGTCAAACTAGTTTAAAATGGTGGTTAGATGTGCAGTGTTTGGATCGCGCAAGTGAAATTTTTAAGGATCCATTACCTAATCTTTTTCAAACCCCGGATTATCATTTTCTAATGTCTTAATCGATTTTAAATAAGTTAGTTCCCTAATGACATAATTAATGTATTAAAGTGCTTGCTCTATTGTAATTCTAGTTACTTAACTAATTATATGGTTGAATGCATTTTTTAATTCGTTAATTACCCAATATACATAACTGATTAATTGGTAATTAATTGTATTGTTGTTTTATCATTGACTTAATTGCTTTGTTTCTAATTAATCGTTTTAGGTTTCAACGCCATTTTAGTTAACGTCTAATTTTTACAACTTTGTCGAAAAGAGAAAACTCGCCGACTCCCGCGCGCGCACAATTATTGATGTTATTATTAGGAAGTGGCTATTGGCACGGTAAAATTTAATCCTGGTCCCCCAGTTTCACCTATATTTAATTATGTGTGGCCTACCTCTAGCACTCTTAGGGTCACAAACAATTAAATATGACTGATTCAAAATGTAAACTCTGTAGCTTTCTAGAAATAGGTGCTGATTGTATTAAAAATGGCGCCGCGCACGCGTACATCTCGTTCAGGATCAATTTGGTGCACGAAAGTAGCCACTGCCTTAATTTAATCGGAATATTACTTACAAACTGTTTCAAATGTATCACCACGTTATTATAAAATCAAACAATCTAAACAAAATGCTGGATTCTAACTTTAATACACGGAGTAGTTAAATTTTGCCACGCGGCAAAATTAGAGTTCCAAGATATCGCAATTATTCAGTCGGTTATTTATTAGAGTTCACTTAGAAACGCGTATGTTGGAAGGAATCATCGAAAAGTGCGCACTTTGCATCGGTAGTAGGAACTTTGACGAAAAGTGTGTGATCTCTAGAAACCAGACTGTAAGTCTTCTATGCACTTTGGCACCATCTCGGTTCAACTAATGTGCAACAATAGGTCGTATGCATGGCACAACCACGCAACGCAATAAATGACGATCACTGCATTCTAGTGCCGATTCAACATGTGGATTCTCTGGTGCGTTGCGACGAGGACGTCGTTCGATCTTTGCATGTACGGTGCATCATTCCTGCATTAATATTCGTGTGTTTACTTTAAACATATCGTTCATTCAGGAGTATAAGCAAAGATTGGTCAGATACTTCAGAAAGCAAGTAGCTCTTCTATTGCTTGCATGCTTTTAATTTTCACCAAAGAACAAATACACCGTCTTCATGGAAACCTACTACAAGAAAAACTCGTTTGACCACATGCAAGTTGATTGTATCCCGATTGATATGAATTTGGCAAACCTGCCCAAGATCTACTTCAAAGTAGCATGCTTGTTTCAAACGTCACTTGTGTTGTACACAAAGACAAATCTTTAGTAGTAATTAAATTGATATTTAACATTAAGAAAGCGCTGAACGAATGCGAAGACGAATGGTCCACCAATAGGTCGGTTATAGTGCTGGATGCCATAGCCAAAAACCCGGCCTCTTACACAGTAGCAATTTGTATCGGTAAAGGTCTGAATGGGTTGTAGAGAAAAGTTCCTAGAGGTCTGCCTTATTTTGCCGTGGAATTTGATCTGGACGATGGAGGGTTCGCACATATTATTGAAGAGACTGTTCGTTTTCCTCGGCACTTCGGGCTGGAGGTTATGGGCGGCATCCTCGACGTGTCCCCCAGTTTGTGGATGTCGTCGCATCAATCATATGATGAGACGGCACATGATAGAGCCAAGAAGTTTAGAGACTCGTCAGCCATCTAGTTATTCTTGTATTGCAACTCAATTGATTCCTATTGCGCTGTTATGTTGTATGTGTGCACGGTATTGACTCGTTAAATTGGTAAATAATTAAAATTTGATGTATGCAGACCATTACCATGTTGTTGTTTCAATGCGCACTTAACTGGCCAAAGGTGTTGATTTAGATGCTAACGAAATGTATGGGTTGAATTGGCAAGATATTGCATCAAACTAGTCTAGTGAGGCTTTAGAAGCAAAATCTGATAAACCACTTTAAAAATTTATCCAATGCTACGTAAGACGTCCTCTTAGAAGATAGACTATTGATTCGCAACTATAATCCACATAAGTAATGGGTTGTTTGAAGGGCAGCAAAAACAAATCACACATGATTGTTGTTGTTGTAGAATTTAGAAAACGCTACTTTAGCTGAGCTTTCACCCATTACAGTAGGAATGATGGGCTTATAGTGTACGTTAGAGACTACTTCACGCAAATAAGCTGATCAACACATGTATAATACTGGTGTAACAATTTAGAGGTATGTAATATCACTTGGGTATTGGTGAAAGTTGTCCAATTAGGGCACTTTTCATGTGTGAATGTGTTAAAAAGTCTATCAAGCAAAATCACAACATCTAAAACGAGGTTCACGGCAGATCTCTACCTATGCACAGATTTGCCGTTCAGTTGTGTAGACAGTTGACCCGTCCTAAAAGTGCACTAGAGTACCTGCATATACAGCCTTTGCTAATACGCTATTCCAAATTAAGGATCATAGAGCTCTCGAGAAGCTATTCACTCGAGCTAATGTAGACTAATCCTATCAAGAGATTTTCCCATTAGATGAAACCAATATGGAGACAAGGGGTCTACTAGAGGGTGAAAAGATTCCGTTGTTGTCGGAGGAAGAAACCATTGAAAATGGCGATTTAAAATGCATCAGCTCTGAATCTAATATGAAGACTCACCGAAAATGTTGCAAATGTGCTATCTTCATCAATCGAATGGATGGCGGATACTCCTGGTTGATAACTATGGCATCTTTTTTTGTACAGCTATACGTGCTTGGTTTTATGAATAATGTGAGCTCGTTGAACAGTCTGTGGGTGGACGAATTCCAAACCACTCCAGGAACCATATGTACGTCGTTTGTGATTGTTTACACTATGGCTTAATTTTAACCACTTTCAAGTCTTTACTTTGAAATTAATTGATTCTATAGCATGGATTGGGAGCATCAATATGGGCATGATGTTCCTTTCGGCCCCATTGGCTGCGTTGATGGACAAGAAAGTTGGCTGCCAAGCAACTGGAACCATTGGATGTATATTGTCGGTGTGCGGACTGTTGGTGGCGAGTTTCAGCACAAACCTCGTTGTATTGTTGTTGTCTTACGGATTGCTTTTTGGCTATGGAGCCAGTTGTTGTTTCTTCTCATCCATACTTGTCCAAGCCAAATATTTTAACAAGAGGTTGGCACTGTCGAATGGGCTGGTGACGGCCGGCTCCGGTGCGGGAACACTGTTAATATCTGCGTTCGCTACTTCGTTCTATGAACAGCTTGGGTGGCGAAGTGGCATTAGATACTACTCGATCGGTTTTATTGTGCTAATGTTGTTGAATATGCTTTACAATGATTTGGTTGTCAACATAAGACTATGCAGGCCGACAAAGAGATACACAGTGCGAGACCAACTCAGTATCGACCCTGTCATATGGATGAGAACCACTGCCACTGACCTGTGTCCTCTGTACCTTTTGAAGAACATTCCGTTCCTCGTTTTCAATATTTCGTGCATCTTTTTCATGATGGGCTACTTTGTTCCCTACATCCACTTGGTAACTCTATTATTTCACTGACTTGCCTTGGTCACCTGTTGATAATTTATGTAACTGGTTCAGTGTGAAAGGTTATTTTATAACATTATCTACATTGTGTAGATACGAAATGGTTAAAGTTTTGTTAAAAACGTCATTTTTAAAAGTTATATTGCCGTAGTGATACTAAATTGTGTGCCACACCTACCAAACACAATGAATGAAGTATGGGCGCCATAAATAAATTTTGTGTATTTTTACGATGACTGAATATTTCGTCTTATATTTTCCTACTATTTAAAAAATTAATAAAGTAAATTAAACCACTTACCGGTGGTATCCTTTACAGTGACCGTTGATTGAAGATTAGTCCACACTTTGCGACCAATCCTAGGTACTAACTAAAACATAGGTATTTTACGCTGAAAATATGGGTATCGAGCACGAACAGGCCAACTTTTTGATTGGATATATGGCCGTGTCATCACTGTGTGGAAAGTTGATCACTGGAAAAATAGCCGAGCTGCCCTTCGTGTCTCCTCTTTATCTGATGATTGTAACTCGAATAGTTATTTTTTAGTTTAATGTTACCAACGCAGGGGTCTTTCTCGGCTATCGGCCTAAGTCACATAGCGGCCACCGTGCTGCAATCGTACTCTCAATTTATCGCCTATGCGATTTCCTTCGGAATTTTCGACGGAGCCTACAGCTGTCTTGTTACGGTGGTAGTTTGCGATTTGATTGGTCGAGAAGAATTGGGTTCGGGCATTGGCCTACTATTTGCAATCAAGTCCGTTCCTCTGATGTTGGGAGGGCCTTTTGCTGGTAATTTACACTTGATATCTTTTTGCCGATAGACGCATATTTTCAATTGAAAAAAATTCATTTTAGGGTTTCTTTTCGACTACTCCAAATCGTATTTCCTCCCATTTCTAATTTCCGGAATCATTGTATTTGTCGCAGTGTATCTCATGCTGTTAATTCCATTCTATGAGATGTATCAGCAGAGACGTGTATTCAAAGTAGCTTTCTAAGTTATGACTCAAAATCACAACCACTCATAGTACATATCGATTTCATTCGATAAGACGGCAGACAGCAATATCGACATGACCCACATGGTCGCCCATGGATCTCGCAGGTCAGAAGATATCACTAACAGCAATCTCATTGTCAAGCAACACCCTCGAAATCCGAAATCCAATTCCTACAGTGAATACATATCGCCTCAACTTGACAGTAACAACGAGGGCGTCAACAATGACTTAATGAACCAAAACCTGTTGCACAACGATGTCCTAAACAATATGGTAACTAACTTATTGCACGTCTGTTTGTACAAGTTTTTAGGAAACATTTGTTTCTGACGATAAACCCATGTCTGATATATCCGAATAACTGTAAGGTTCTTGCTGTAGTTCAGAACAACAAAATCGTAGAATTAGGTTTTTTAAATATTATAAAGCTGAAATAGTTTCTTGCGAACTGATAAAATTGGCATTTTCTTACACTATTAAAAAATTTATATTTAATATTCACTCATTATCAAACTTATTATTTAAATATAATTACGCTAAAAATACAATCATTCTTTTACTGCCATTTGTGTACTTAATACGACACTCATGACTCACTTAAGTATAGGCATAAAAGGCGTATATGTTATTTTAGTTTTAATAGATTTTAAAAGCTGATGATGCTTTCAATTAACATTCTACCTATCTAAAAATATAGAAATTTAGCATAGACCAATCAAATATAAACATTCAGACTAACAACAGCAACTTATATGTTATACGCATACAGACAACAACTCTGAAAAGACAGATATAAGCTTATTTTTAAAAGCTAAAAGTTCAATGTTCAAATGGGATAAAACCAGCTATTTGAGTTCGCACAGCTATTGGGTAGTAGTGGGAGACGGTACTGGCGGAAGAAGCTCGTAGTAGATTGTTCTGAAAATCGCTCTATGATACTTATACATGTGTATAAGTTGTTTGAACAATGTTGCAAGGTGAATCGTATAGCCCCTCTCCAGAAGTTCGTTGCTATTGTACGACCCATTTGCCGCTGATAACGCAAACTCGAGTAGGTCGTAAATGCGTTGTTCTAATAAAATTAAATAGTGTGTAAATAACAGAGAAATCACTGTGTATTCTGAAGATGCCATTTTCAGGCTGTTCCAAGTAGGTGAAAGACCGCAACAGTACATTGACGTCGGGTATCCTATCTTGAAGAACTTTCACTGTATCGTCAACAATGGGTCCTGCTAGCGAAATGGATCTATAGAAAACATTGAATTTGTTATGGTCGGTACAACTTCACTACATAACAGGAGTGGAAAATTGCAGAATGAGGTAGAATTTTTGGTTGAGCAATTCGAATAACTCGTCCACTGGAAATGTGCATTCTTCAGAGTACTTGGTTATCAACGCTTTTACAGACATATAATAAGCGTAAAGCTCCAGTTTTTTGTGAATGTGTTCGATAGTGTCAAAGTCGACTAGCCAAACCTAAAGCCGATTCAAAGTAGGTCACATAGTTTACTTAGTTGGTTCTTTAAAATAAACAAATTATGTGGCCTTAAATAACAACTCTAATACAGCACTTGAATTAATCAGAGAGTTGTGGCAAGAGTAGGAAAAGATGAAATATGATTTCAAGTCACCTCCAAACACCTGCTAACATCCGGAGTGTGCACAATGCCTTGCAAAGTGACCTGGATGAACGATTCAATTCGCTCAATTGCAGTGTGTGAGGCATCGATGGGGTTATTTTGGATGTAATCGTTGAATGCTCCAGACAACTTGGTCAGTCTTGTCACATCATTGCCGAAAACATTAAAAAAAAGGTCAAGCTCGATGGTGCAGTGTGGGTTTATGACCATGTAAGCCCTGATGACATCCATGTGGGAGTTTGCCATATCCATACTCAAGCAAATTAACGTATTGTAAAGTTTCCTATAGTCGAATATAAAATTGCAACCATTTGTGAACAACCTCAGCATTTCTATGTGATTGGCAGCGCCTGTTTCCAAGTGGCCTCGCAACTTATCCAGTTTATAATCACGTACTGGAGCGCACAGATTCGAAAGTAGGGCAAGTAGAGGCTCAAAATAGATGTCAGCTTGGAATGATCCTTCGCGAAGAGAAGCTAAAACCTCGTCAATATTGAAAGCTCGATCGAAATCTCGGTAGAATAGTGGATTGCACAACTTTTTCAAAACCTGGATATTCTAAATCCACGTGTGTAACAAAAAGCTACCAAAAAAGAAAAAATTACAAAATTAACCAGTTCAAGGCCTGGAATCAACAATTCAATTTGATTTGGATTGTTTGCGTATGCTATTTTGAAGTTGATCCAGAACTCGCTGTACGGCAATATCTCATTTCGGTATTTTCTAAGTGTGTGTTCTATAAAACAGAAAAAACCCTAACATAGTTACATGTAATATTTGTTGGCACTTATTTTGTAGTCTTCTTTGAAGTTGATCGAATGAACGATGAAATACTTTTTCAACTCTCTCACAGCCTCTACACACCACAGATAATAACATTACCACTTGAATAGCAAAGCAATTGAATACCGTCTTCGCCGAAAACTAGACACTGTAGTAATATGTCAATTTTTTCTCTGTCCATGGTTCCAGATCGTAAGCTTATTGGATTAGAGAAAACAACTCACAGAAATTTTGGTGATTACCTAAAGGATGTGCGAACGGCTATAAATACCAGAGACAAGGAGCATCATTAGGATTAATTGAACTCCTCATTCTTTGTCAATTGAATTCAAATTAATAGGAATAACACCGTTCGATTTCTACTGGGCGTTGACGAGACGCCGTAAATAAAAATCGGTGGACTACGACCTATTTTAACTTGATTCATGAATTCTATGAATAAGCTAATTATTTCCAAACGACTAACGGTTATTTTCCCAAAAGCTAAGTTCATTCAATCTCATTATAGAAGAACCAAGGAGAGCAACTTAACAGATTAAATTTCCCAATAACAAATCCATTTACTACATACGATGTAATTAATCAATACGCTCGTTAGTTAAAATATCGTACTTTACTAGTCACTAGCAACTTCATTGCTGTGTCTTAAAGTGAACAACTGAAAAAAAATCAGTTGACAAATGCACTCTATAATCCGATGACGTATAAGGCAAAACAACACCCACAACAAACCACAAAATATTCCCTTTACTTTAGTTAGAACCTCTATGTTGACTTCAAACAAAACTCAAGCCGACTCTTAAACTCTGTGAAAACTCCTTTCTATCACGTTTCAATCGGAGTTGGCTTTAACTAATGTCCTTGATATTAACGCGACCAAAAGAAAAATAACATTTGGATCAAATAACATCCAACCGAATGAACCAACAATACTAATTAATATTAATATTGTCTATGGAGTAATTCTCTTAGGATCTCTAGGGAACAGAGATGTTTTTCTAACATTGCCCAGGTTCAAATAGAATGAAAGAACTCGCTCTAAACCGATTCCACCTCCAGCGTGCGGCGGAGCACCATACTTGAAGGAATCAATGTAACTTTGTATGGTATCAAGACCTAGTAGTAGTAGTGATAGAAAAAATTACAAATGGATTAGAAAATGGCCAAAAATGTTTACCGATATTGTGTAGTTTGGCACGCTCAGTCAAAAGTTGGGGGTCGTGAATACGCTGAGCGCCTGACAAGACTTCCTCGCCACGCATAAACATGTCATACGAGTTGCTCAAATTCTAAAGCAAATAAATCGACTGAAGACCTCAAATCTGGTACAGAGTCGTGTGGATCCGGCATAGTGTAGAATGGTCGCACCGCAAGTGGGTATTTGTCGAGAATGTAAAAATCAGTGTGATATTTTTCCTTGACTAACTTTCCCAAAAGTTTCTCGTGCGGAGTACTTAAAGTGCAGTTGATGCAGGTGCGGTTTTCGAGCGAAACTACCTTAGATCTTCGAAATCGCCAACTTCAATGCCTGCTTCTCGAAGCAACGCCACACCCTCAGAAAATTTCAAAATCAATCTAGTAACAGTTCATCGACAACGTCATTGTCGTGTGTGGTAATAAACGTACGGCTCATCTGGAAATTCAAATGGCGGAGATGGGAATTGACGCTTTACTATTTCGATCTCCTTCGAATATCTAAAAATTCGTTCGAGTTGCGCGTTCAAGTGAAAAATAACACCTATCTCTTAGACCTTTGAAAATGTAAACGAACAGCTTTCCGATCATACTAACCACCTATAGTTGTCAGCAATAAATAACCACATAAAGTTGTGTTGTCGCATACTTCGTCGTAGTGTTCATAGAAGGCCATTTCCATGTCGAGGCCGGTGAACTCGCACAGGTGTCTATGGGTATTACTGTCTTCGGCTCGAAAAACTAAACACGTCATAAAATTAGTCAGTTGTTGTCGGATGGAAGCAAACGTAACGAGAAATATTAAAATGACAATAAACAAGGTAAAGCTATCAATGGAAACCAATTACCAGGCCCAACAGTGTACACACGCTCGAAATCGCTAGATATAACCATCTGTTTGTACAGCTGAGGAGATTGGGCCAAAAAGGCGCTTCTTTTGAAGTAATCCACCTTAAAAACGTTGGCACCGCCTTCACTTGCAGCTGCACAACAAGTGTATATAGTTTTATGTTCAGTTGGGCGAATGCATCAATATACCTGAGATTATTTTGGGGAAGTGCATTTCAACGAACCCATTTTGGTCGAGGAACTCGCGGAACAATTTGCACACGCCAGCTTGTATGCGGAAGATAGCCTGATTAGTGGTTGTCTACACAGATTAATTACATTATTTTCAACCACGCAATTCACTAATTAAATTGTTAGAAAATCGAACAGTTCCTTCCCTACGTAACTTGCATTAACCAAGTTGATCACTGTGGTACAAACTAGTTAAGCATCTAGAACTCTCACAGAAATAGGATATACTAGCGCGAAATCACTGGCGTTGCCCAGTTACAACTAAATTAATTTGTCAATTAGTTGGTTGATTTTAAAAATG
>JAOPJI010059455.1:0-24816 GCA_027122695.1 Merluccius productus
GTCTTTATTTGCGCTAAAGCTCAATGCTGCCTGTGAACATTTGGTAGGGAAAAAATTCATTTATCTATTTTTTACATTACTGAAATATTTTTGTCTAATTGTTTAACAAAAACTGATTGTAAATCTTGCCAAGTTTAATGCACCTTTCACTCATTCAACAACTAATGTACCTGCATATGTATAGATGTATGTATTTTAAAAAGTTGAGGACTCAACAACACGTTGACCAGTGTACTTAATACAGTTATCTCACCTAATTCAGAATTGTAACGTTCTATTGGGTCTTTTTGAAAAATTCAGGACGATTTATTTTAATAACCCCAAGGATGTGTAGCAGAGGTTTACAAAGAACTGAGAAGTGGCCTTTGAAGGCCGAAAACATTACTACCGATAATATTATTAACTTTATTACTACCAACAATAAAAATAATAATATTATTAATTTAAGGATTACCATCGGCGTTGATAACATTGAGGTCAAATCTTGATTATATTTTAAGTTTTATTAAGTTCTAGCGTCAAACGCTTAAAGGAAAAAAATATTCATAATATCAAATGTTAAAAATAATACCTGATGCTCTACGTTGAAGTGGAGTTATTAGTCGGACAAACGCACGCCCGTTTTGTGAGTAGGGAATTCTATTGGTGATAATGGTTATAACTTATCTATAATATCCTGAAAATAATCTTTAAATTAAATACGGAGTAGAATCGACTAGAATGGCCAGGGGCGCGGTGACACTGATTTTTTCTTTGAGTAGGTGTTTCAATTCGATTATTATAATATTCTCTTGCAGGTAGTCTCATTGTGGTTTCAGTAATGTGTATTACGGATAACGACTTTACGAACTCAGTTGGCCTTACTTTGGAATCCAGAAATGATTACAGTACCATGCATGCAATTAAATGCAACTATGACAAATACGGTACTCCCTCACTATATGAAATTGATAGGGGCCAATATCAGTACCAGCCTCTAATTCAAAATCTTTGTGATACAGAATATATCCTTCGTGATATTAGTGAACATTTCAAAGATAGTTTTACTGAAGGTCCTATAACGTTTGAGGAGGTGTTTGAAACACTCAAATTTTTCGAAAAAGCCAAATATATGGTAGAACAAGATAGATTAGACGTAATAGTTCGCAAATACCATGCTGAAATATTTGATTATGCTAAAACAATTATTTGCTTCGCTTATGTGATAACAAACTTTAATATAAAGTTATTAATTCAGCAAAATCCACAAGTTAAAATAACCTTTCATTATTGAAGCTGAAGAATTTGTAGATCGATTTAAACTGAGTTAAAAAAGGATTGTTACAAAGCGGGGTTTAATTGCTTGTTGTCAAAGTTAACTTAATAAAAATTGCTAGGGCAATTATTTCAATTCTAAAAAATTAACCAACATGTTGCGAGATAAACTTCGTTGTAGATGAACAGTGTTTAAATAGGTGACGTGGTCGTTTAAATAATTTTAAATTCTAAAAATAACAAGGAGTTTAGAAACTATTTCTAAATTTATAAAATAATTTTATATTATTAATTATTATTATTGTTGAAGTTGAGTCACAATACACAAAAGGAAAAATCGACTAGTCCATTTACCGTTTTCATGAACAAATACTCATCGGTATTGGAATAAAAACGATTTGATCAACGATATTAATTACTAAGTTTTTTTATTCTAATCACAAATTAAACGACGTATGCTGTATACAGGAAAGGTCAGCTAATAAGTATTATAATCGGATTATATTTTTGAAAATCTACAAAAATTTAATGAATTAAAACATACTAATAAGACTTGAGTTAAACACATTCAAATGAACTAATTTATCGACCATTTTATCGTAGTAGTAGTAGTAGTAGTAGTGTTGTGAAGTCTGTGTTAAGAATAAAAGCTGTTGAATGTGCGTACTTGTGGCCACACACTCGACAGACCAAGACTTTAATTGTATTTAGATAAAAATGAATTATGAAGCGTGATGATCGTTATCTTATTAATTAGATCATATCAGTCATTATAAATAACACTGAAAAGTTATAAATGAAAAATAATCATTTTTATTTAGCAAGGAAATTGTATTGCAATATAATTGCTTTGATAACAACACGAGAACGGATACTCTTTATAGCGATAACATACAGTTTTACATTGACGTAGCACTAATACAAAAATGTGAAATTGAATTTTAAACCTCTAATTCATATCGTGGGAGATACAGTTCAAATTTATGTGATATTTGAGTGACAGTGGATTTGTCGTCAGAATTTCAATCCACTAGTATCGCAATATAAAAAATTTGTTCCCAAAGTTTTTCGTATTTTGAAAAAATTGTGAAATTTAAAAAGCCAGTATAAAAAAAATTTAACAACATAAACGTCTATTAATTTTTCAGCCTGGTGGATTTTATCGCTGACAAAAATGTAGATATGGTTGCATTATGCAGTTGTTCAACAGTTTCGTAATTGCTTGGTTAATATTTGGTTTTAACCCAGCAAAACTACATAATTCAACAATTTAAGCGGGCTATTACATACATTGGTTGTTTTGAATCTGAAAGTTGCCCTTTTCAAATTTTGAACTTGCCACAGGAATGTGAAACTGGGCTTACGTTCAGGTGAACGTATTCCTTTATTTAATTGCAAAGTAGTACGGAAAGAACTCTGATTTTATTCGTTCTTTTTGAGAATTTTATTATGGACCAGATCTCAAAATCAGGATATGTGAGGTAAAATTTAAGTGTGTGAAATAACCAAGGTACTCCGTGAGCTTTAACACTGAGCATTGGAGCTTCAAGTAACTTTGAGTGCTATGGCAGCAAACTAGAAATTTTCAATTTTTGAGATATTGAGCTGTTATAAATTGATTGTCCGCATATAGTTTATAATTATTTTATTTCTGGTCTACAGAGTTGATTATTTTTCTCAACCATAGCGTTCTATGCATTATTTACACAATGCGGAGTAGCCATACAAAATATCATATCCTAGGAATTTGGCAATTTGTGAATTTATATATACGACAAAATAAAATCACTAAAAACTAAGTTTTTTAAAGAATCAAATAAAATAATAAACCAAAAATAGCTATTCTTGATTGGATGAGGTGCAAGAATCATGCATTGAGCGAGGAAAAAATAAATTATTATGATTTCGCTCCATCCACTATTCTCTCGACAATTTCGCAGTAAAATCAACGTTGCAACTACAATGGAAAGGCTTAATAGAATAGTTTAATTTGTAGTTAAATGACATTCGAGAGAATCGCAATGTGCCGTCTAAAATAACCTTTCATATTGCAATGTATCGTGCAGTTAAAAGTCATACATATCTTCTAACAGATTGTTATCATTTAAAAGTATTGAATGATCGCCTGGTTTATCACTTTTTGTTATACTTCTTGGCGCAGTAATTTATTTTCATGGTATCATACGAATATACATATTTAGTGATCTATTTTGTATAGAAATGTTAAAGTATATGCGGTTCTCATTGACCACTACGAAAAACATCAATAAATGGTGTTGAATGAATACTGCTGAAGCTATTTGTAGCCTACCAATGACTGGCCTAAGAACCTACATGAAACTGTGTCCAAAAAATCGCTAAACCCCAATCAATCATGGCATGTTTCTGAATTTAAAGTAGAAGAAAAAGAGATATCTGTAAAACTTGTGATACCCAATTAAAAATGGAAGATTTTTGTATGTGCGCAGATTCGATAAAGTTTATTCATAGACACAATATTCATATTAGCACTGAACGAAGCTAATGCATATAAAAATAATTTCAACTTGTAAAAAAGGAGTTAATGTACGTCAAAAGGTGTAATTTGTTATTAATATTTCGAAGCGACCGACACATTTGTGGCAACCTTTAAATTGGTCAAAATTTCATTAAGAACGTAGTGAGTGGTGTTAAAACAAAATTATAATTGCGTCGAGAATATTGTTAAATGATTGGGATGTTGAATGATCTTAGAGTTGTGTTGTGTTTCGCGGCTAGCGATAATGTGTGTTAGCAAACACTCTCACAAAAATGGCACCACGCACTATAGCTCAGTGCTCCCAACCTAGCTTAGACGAGGCCCAAAAAATTCTATGAAGCGCGAAATTGACTGAAAACGATAAAATAAAATAACAAATTATTTCACAAGGAATTTAAAAGGTTGAATTTTCGATAAACATAGAATCCAACTGCATTCTAGTCATTTGTTGACAATTTTTCACCGACAATAAACACTGTGACTTTTATTTGATTTCGGAGCATTCGATTTCGATGAGAGTAATAGCAAGCTTCAGAATAACTAATTAAGTTGAATTAAATTGAACTTTTTAAATATTTAACTTTATTAAGAACAAACCGTTACCTTTTACAAGACTTAAAAGTACATTTTACAATAGATATACACTAAACCAAGTGATACACATTATAGTTGGTCACCCCTCCTTTTTACGGAATTATCAAGTTTGCATAATTGGGGAGAGTTTTTAATAGAAAGGCTGAGAAACATTGATCTTGTTTTACGTAAGGATATACATTGTTATAGAAACGTGAATATAATTAAACTTTGATGGAATGCCGTATTTATGGCGATTTCTATCTATTTTGCACGAATAACGCCATATCGCATTGTCTGACTAGTAGAGAACAATAGGTTTTTGACGGTATATTTAATTTCAATTTGCTCTAAAATAAACCCAAATAAATATTGATTGAATGTTACGTATTCCGTTTGATAGGATAGAAAGTAGAAACGTCAGCGTTAAATTTAGGTGTTAGAAATTCCTTTTTAAACTTCAAAATGAATTTCCCAGACGATACTCAACCTCAAGGCAGTGCAGTATAGGGGGGTGTCGAGAACGAGACGCGCAATTTTTCGTCACCATCAAAATACAACCAACGGTTTTTACGAACAACAAAGAATCACTCAACCTCTGCAATCGTCGCCCCATATGATAGATAACACTATTGATGTAATAGGCGCTGCTTGCAAGCAATGCATTTCTAGGGTTGATAGTGTTATATGTAGTGGATTTACCACGTAATATTAATGCCCTACTATAAAGGGGACTATTGCGGTTGCGGAGTATTCCGATATACAATTTGTATCTATGGCGTCAGCATCCAACGGCAGCAGCGAATATAACAATGGCGCAGTGGGCAGGACCCGGAAGCAACAACTCTATGATGGAAAGAGTTGTCCAAAAAACTGGTTTCGAAGGTTCGAGCTAGGAATAAGAAGACAAAATTTGGATGTTGCTTTGTATAGCTCTGAACTACTTTTGTTACTTGACGATGACGTTTGGACTATGATTAATGCAGTTGGATTCAACGAAAACACGCCATATGAACAATTGAAATCGTATATTATGGAACGTTATGGAAAGGAAATAGACCATTACGATGCCATGAAGAGCTTTGTTAGTCGCTCACAACGAGAGGATGAAAGTGTGCAGCAATTTGCCGAAAACATACTTTCTCTAGGAAGAAAATGCTACGTAACGATGCACCCTGATGAATTTGATCGCGTGGTATGCAATCAGTTCATTAGGGGCCTCCATTCTGATGATTCAAGGAAATTTTTGTTACTTGGGAATGTCTCTTCTCTGCAAGATGCATTGAGAGCTGCAAAACGACTAGAAAGTACGGAAAAATCAGCGAATTCAACAATCAAGTATGAAAAGGAGGAACGCTTCCATGCTTTGAAGACGAATGTCGACCAACAAGATGCTCAAAAGAAGATTGTTGCTTTGGAGGAGGAAATAAAACTACTAACAGGAAGAATGAATAACATGGAGTGCTCACGAAAACACACGTCAGTATCGTCAAAAAGGAATAATTTCAAATGTTTTAATTGTCATAAAGTTGGACATTTTCGCAGAAACTGTCCTGAAAAACTTTCTAGATGTCATTATTCTGTGTTTTCTATTGATGCGGTTAGCAGTAAGCGAATACATGTTAAAGTGCAATTAGCTGGCGTATGCACCAATGCTGTTGTTGATACTGGTTCTGACGTGTCATTGATAAACCTTGCATTCTTGAAACAATTAAATGCTGATACTAAAGTTTCAAAAACAAATTATACACTTACAGTTGCTACTGGAGACAATCAGAGAGTTTATGGTAAATGCAGTGTATACATGGAATAATGGCGGAACTTGTCGGTGAGATCAATCTTGGTCTGGTAGTACTCAATCAGCAGAAGATCGCAGAGATGATCCAAGCGATCTTAAAGGAGCCGGCGAAGCTCTCTATATTGGCGCGACATGAAATCTCCATCAAATTAGTAAAGGGAAAAGAGAAGGATCCAAAATGGTCCGACTTGGTGAGGTGGGGTACGCTGCCATTCGATGCCCTTCTATATCTCCAAGATATAGCTAGAGACAACTATTTAGTGACTTTTGTGTACGCTCCGACCGAGATAACTATGGTCAGCAACCTGGCAAAAGGTGCAAAGTTGATACTGTGGTTATATCTATACGTGATGATGCGAGACCAGGCTCCTCCGCGAGATGCCAGGGTTGAGCCAATGTGCCCTAAATTCTTAAGTTCCATGCTGGTCCTTCCTGGGGCAGTCACAGATGTCATTAAATTGATTTTTGCTACCGATCTGAGTAATGTGAAAATGTCGTGGATCAAATCGATCAATATAGATGAATTCCATGATAGTATTAGATCGAGACTGCTTCTTGGAATGCCCGGGCATAGATGGCTCAACCCGTTTCGCCTGTTGGAGTATAAAGGAAAGGATGCACGGGTGAAACGGGCGATAGATTTCGTAAAAGAGAATCTAATTCAAGGGGGGCCATATTGGGACTTATTTCCGGGTCTCAAAAGCGACATTGTGGCGACTAAGCTCCCGTCACTAAGCAAAAATCTAATGTCGCTAGCAAAGGCGGCATTCCCGGTGGAGGACCTACAACGCTTAGTCAACTTACATATAATATTCGAGCTGCCTACAGAGGAAGCTAGCAGGTGTTTAGACTGGCAATCTTGGCCGGTGGACGTCACTTTGATGGAACCAATAAGGAGACCACTGGCTTGATATGTTATTTGCTTGACCATGTGCCATACGCATGAGCTGACTTTATATATACGATATGAATAATTCTTAGGAGGGAGAAAGTGTTATATGTAGTGGATTTACCACGTAATATTAATGCCCTACTATAAAGGGGATTATTTCGGTTGCGGAGTATTCCGATATAAAATTGTATCTATGGCGTCAGCATCCAACGGCAGCAGCGAATATAACAATAAATTCTAATAACATTAAGGGGTTTTTTATTTTATGTTATAAAATATAGTGTTTTTGAAAGTATCCATCAGCATTTTATCGCATATTTTTACTAGACACAAATATAATTTGTAAATATTTCTGCTAATTGATACAATTGTAACTTTTTGTATTTTAATATTAAAATTGCACACGTTTTTACTGGAATTCATAGATTTAGGAAACAATTCCCAAACAAATTGTACAAAAAAATCATGATATATATAAAATGGGGTCCCGGCGGACCCTGCTCCATTCCGGGAGGGTTAAATCATCTGCAATAATAAAAATTTGATAATTAATCCCTAATCCTTACTTTATTGTAGTCGTGAATTTTATGATGCGTTTGCCCACCACTCTAAAAAACTATCTTATTATACATAATTTCGTCCCATGTTTTACCATTAAATAAAAATATATATTTAAATAAATTATTTTAAATTTCAAGAAAAAACCAAGTTTAAATGGTACCACCCTGTCTATATGGGTTAAATGAAAAGTTATTCAAAGTCTAATTGTATTAGAAAATCTTCATTTGGATAAAACAAATACAACTTCTTTGTGAATATCCTTCATTGAAATCACACATGGAAAACAGAAGGAGAAGATGTGTTATCTGCGGGAAAAATACCATTAGATATTGTGAAACATGGCAATCTGCATTACACGTTGACTGCTCGTTTATTTTTCATAAAAAATAAATAGTTTTATCAAATAATTATGAGTGATTGATTTTTATTTGGCTTATTTCTTTGGCGTCTTTCATTGAGAAATTACACGCGGGCGGTTCTCTGTTCCCTTGCACTTTTTTATTTTGGTGTTTTTTCCTGATTACGTTATTTTAAATTAATTGATATTTTTTAGATGTATTGCTTAATTAAAAATATTCATACAACTTTTTAAGAAATTTTAAACCCCAGACCTGGAATGGGTTAAAGTTAAGGAAGAATAGATCGGGAAGTATTTCTTTTTTTCTGTTGGAGCTAAGGCCGTGTGTTTAATATGCCAATATACATTTGCTGTATTTAAAGAATACAATTTGAAACGTCACTTCCAACCCAAGCATGCTAATTTTTGTTGCAATTTAACAAAGGATGAATTGAAGAAAAAAGCAACTGATATGATGCAAAGTTAGAAACAACAGAAATCTATGTTTGAAAAAAACATTCCGCACAAAATTACTCAACGTTAGCAAGTTTTATACTGGTTCATAAATTTACGAAAAATAATAAGTCATTTGGTGAAGGAGAATTCATAAAAGAGTGTATTGTTGATGCTATCTGTGTTACATGTCCTGAAGTTAAATCAACGGTTGAAGCAATATCTTTGTCACGAAGAACTATTGTTCATTGAATAGATGCAATAGCTGAACATATAAAGGATGATCTGTTACAAATCACCAGCTTTGATTGGTTTTCTATTGCTTTGGATTAGAGCACAGATATTAACCTTCCGATCGTCTTTGGGGTCAATCTGACCCCAAGCGATGTTGTACTGCAATTTAAACGTGTTACATATTCGGCAATTACTTAGAAAAATTGTCTATTCTCCTATAAACAATGGTTATTTCGAAGAATAGCAATAAGTTTAAAAATAAATTGTTGATAAATGATATAATTAAAATACTTACACTTAGCGTCTTTGGGGTCAATTTTACCCCAACCATTTTTTTAACAAAAATATTATTTCAGATATTATTGAAACGCCAAAAATTATTTTAATGTCATATTTTGCGATTAAAATATGTTTTTCGGATAAACTTTAAACAAAACGATAAATAATGTACAACGACATTGTGCAAATATTTACGACCGTTTAAAATTAAAAAAAATAGCGATTCTTAATATGAAATCTTGTCAAAAGATCATTTCGAAGCTAGTGAATTCGAGGATCACGTTTAAGAATTCAACATTCCATCTGATTTAGATAATTCGGATGAAGAAATGTTTTTCAGTTTAGATGAAGACCAAAATGGTGTCACTTGGACTACTGAAAAACCGAAAGTGTAAAAAATATCAAATGAAAACATACTCCACCAACGTCCTGGAAAAATAGCCTTTGCTACATCCAAAATTAAAGAAGTTGCCGACATGTTATTCTTTTTTGTGATCATATGTTTTTTTCAACTGTGATATTTCATACAAATAAGTTCGGATTTTCCCATAACAACTCCAGATGGAAACATTTGACCAATATAGAATTCAAAGCATATTTAGGAATCCTTTTATATGTTGCAATTTTCAACTCCATATTGGAATCTTTGAAGTTGCTCTAGAGTGTTGATAAAGGAAGACCCATCTTCAGGCAAATTATGTCATTGAAAAGACTTGCTCATATATCTAGGGCACTTCATTTTAATGATTTTGAAACGCGAGAAGAACGACGTATTTTTGATAAATTTTGTCTAATACGTGTGATTTTTGACAACTGGAAAGAATGTCTTTCAAAATTTGTTTTTCCTGGAGAAAACTTGACTGTTGATGAACAACTTGTTGCTTTTAGAGGGAAGTGTCCCTTTAAACAATATATTCCATCGAAGTCAAGTGTTTATGGTATAAAATTATTTCTTCTAACCGACCAGAAACGAAGTACACTTACAATATTTCAATACATTTGGGAAGAAATAATAATACTGGATGTTCAAAAAATGTTGGCGAAAATGTCGTCATGGAACTTGTTACCAATTTAAAACATATTGTAAGAAATATTGTTTTCGACAATTTGTTTACATCTATTTCTCTCGAAAAGAAATTGTGTAACTTGGAGAATGACGATGACCGGAAATATTAGAAGTAACAAACGTGATATTCCAGAATATTTGATACTAACTAAGAATAGAGAAGTTTATTCTTCCCGATTCTTATTTTATTCAAATCTTAAGCTGGGTGTCATGTTCCAAAGAAAAATAAATCAGTCCTTTTACTAACAACATCTTGTGTCAACACTAGTACTGATAATAACGAATCACAAAAGCCGGAAGTATTAATTCATTATAATTGGTACAAATGTGGAGTTGATACCGTCGATAGAATAATTTCTACAACAAGTGTAAAACGGTATACAAAACTTTGAACAACTGGGTTATTTTACGATATGGTTGACATTAGTTTAATAAATGCATACTGTTACGTATACGCGATAGAGACACGATTCAAGTAACACAATATATCCCGAACGTCAGATGCGCCCGCACTCCTACGCTTACGCATAGCACATACCATATTTATAAAGAAGTATTTATGAATCCAACATGCTCGAGGTTCATGTTTTTGGAAATGCTAGCCGAAAGTCTTGTCCTAGAACATCTTGAACAAATAAAGAAAAATCTTGATACCAACATATCGATATCGATTGATGATTCGTCACAGTTTAGAAGAAGATGTTGCATATGTCTATGATCTCGCGATAAAAAACCCCCGAACTGTATGCTATGTATGCAAAAGAAATTGTTGTGCTTGTCATTCAAAGGTCCTTTGTTGCCAATGTTACTCAAAATAAGGAATCCACACTAAATTATAACTTAGTTAATATTTTCGTTTTAAAATGTTTATTTTAAGGCGTGTATTTGATTTTAGATTGTGTCCAAACCTTATTTTTATTAAAATAATGTCATTTATATTAACGAATAATAAACATTTCCGTTTAAATTCGAAACTGTATGAATCTAATAAATAGTTTCGCGAGTATTCGTGTATATTCAGATACCATTTTTGGCGGATTTCTCCGAAGTTATTTATCATATTCCTCTTAACAAATTTTTTATATAATAAATTATTTTTTTACACATTATATGTAAACAATGAGTGGGATCAACTTGACCACAAAGACGCTAGATGTATAGCGGATTTTGAGGCGCTCGTACGGTTAATGATACAGTTCAATTACTCATTTTTATTTGAGGAATTGATGACAACTTTGAAATCATCGAATAATTGTTGCCAATAGAATCTCTAAAAGCACTAGCTCTGGACAAAACTTGTACGATTGTGTATTTAACCGTATAGACATGCATGGCTTAAATTTGAACAAATTAACCAGTGTCACAACTGATGGTGCTCTCTCTCGTCGGGAAATAATTATGGTATTGTTAAATTGTTGCGAGATAAAATAAAAGAAGTTTTTCCATTACATCATTTACTGTCTTTTAACTGCACCATACATCAAGAAAGCTTATGTAAGACTTAATTACAAATAAACAATGCATTGGACCCAATGGTGAGTAAAGTAATTTAATAAGAACAAATGGTCTCAAACAGACAATTTTGGGATTTTTTGGAAGATATTGGCACTGGTTATAATGATGTGCTTTATTACTCTAATGTTCGTTGGATGAGTATGGGAAAAGTTTTGAATATAGTATGAAGCCTTAAAGATGAAATCATGTTATTTGTTGATATGAAAAAAATATGTTGTGATTTTGTAAACCAAATGAAAAGTGATGAATGGGTTGGTGATTTTGCTTTTTCTGTTGATATTTTGGATAAATTGAATGAGCTAAACACAAAACTAGAAGGAAAAGCATTATTAGCGCATGAATTATACGTCGAAGTCAAATCATTTGTTTCAAAATTGTCACTGTTATCCACGCCATTGAATGACCAAAATTTTGCTCATTTTCCCACGTCGAAAACATATTCAGTAACACAATCCCAATCAATAAATTATAGAACCCAGTTAATAGCTCTAAGAGATGAATTTTCATGAAGATTTTCAAATTTCAAGCTAATAAAAGAAAAATTTGATTTGCTATGCTCACCTTTAAACTGTAATATTGAAACAGCCAACGAAATTATTCAAATGATTATAATTGATTGCAAGCAGATAATTCCTTAACCCTCGGCACACGCGTGGGTTCCAAAAGACCCCATGTGATAATACTTGCAATATAACATTCGTTTCATACCATTTAAAAGTGACAAATTATATTTAATCGCCTATTTTTATCGTTTTAACATTATATCAATATTAGATGGATTTTGGTGGAAATTTTAACTCTGATCATGATGATGTGAATTCCTATGATAGCGAGTCTTGCAGCAATGACTCCGACCTGGATGTTTTTTCGCCTAATAGTGATTCGGATTCTAGTTATTCGGTATCTGAAAATGAAGCTGACGATATTAATTGTTCAAGTGCTACTAGTTTGAAGGTAACTGATAATAAGTTACATTTAAACAAAATTGAATGGAATGCTAATCCTGTTGGATTGTTTTCAAGAAAAAGAAAGCATGACATTATTAAAAACAAGCATAAAATCCATATTCCAGATAACATTCAAACAGAATCTGAAATTTGGAGCTTATTTATATCCGACGAAATATTAGGAAAAATACTACATGCTACAAATTCATACCTCAGAAAGATACAGCCCAAATTTAAAAGACCCAGAGATTGTACCGAATTTGATTTATGTGATTTAACAGCATATATTGGTTTACACTACATCCTTGGAGTGAAAAAGGCAAACATGACTAACATGAATGAACTTTGGGCAGATGATGACTTTGGATTCGCCATTTGCAAAAAGGCATTCAGTATAAATCGATTTTGTATACTGAAGAGATGTTTACACTACAATTGTGATGTAGATAATTCTACTTCTTCTATTCCAGATCGTTTTTCAAAAATAAGGGATATCTTTAACCTTGTAAACTCAAGTTTTCTGAAATATTACACCCCTACAGAATACTTAACCATTGATGAAATGCTTCGTGCTTTTAGAGGACGTTGCATTTTTAAGCAGTATATTCCTTCAAAACCCTCAAAATACGGAATTAAAGTTTTTAATCTCTGTGATGCAAAAACCTTTTATACTCTGAATCTTGAGGTATACCTAGGGGCTCAAGACTCGGGTATATATAAACTGGATAACTCACCTCATAGCCTAGTTATGCGCCTTGTACAACCAATGTTAGGATCTGGAAGAAACGTTACCCTAGACAACTGGTTTACGTCAATCCCCCTTTTTCTATGACTTGTTAATAAATGGACTTACTTCATGTGGTACAGTGAGAAAAAATAAAAAAGATATACCGCCAGAATTCTTACCATCGAAGTCAAGGGAACAATATTCTGCTAAATTTGCGTTTACCAAAGATTTAACGATATTATCCTATGTGCCAAAAAAGAATAAAGCGGTGATTATGCTTAGTTCATTTCATCATAAACCTGTTGTCGATTTAAACCACCCTAAAAAGCTACCGGAAATGATATCTTTCTATAACTCGACAAAAGGAAGGGTTGATACAATCGACCAGAACAAAATTAAGTTGAAAGAGAGCATACTAAGCTTAGTAACCGACTGGAGGCGGATTGTGTCTGTTCTAAAAGTGTACAAGTGGTTCTTGAGGTGTTGTTGCACAAAGAAGATGACGCGTGAGAACTCGCGTCAGCACAAACTTTATATTATAAAGTTTATAATATAGCAACTATTAACTATTTGCATAACTGCATGTTAATTGTCATAGCAGACAAGAACTTAAAGAAAGGATAAAGTAGGTAATCCAACCAAGGAACTGTTATTATCAAGGAGTATTACCAATCGCACACCTCGGCCAGTACGAGCAACTTTTGAAGAGAGCGTGGTGCTGGTTTGCGGTAGTTGCTGTCTCCAATAAACGGAATTTCCAAATAGCACAAGTCTCAGTGGAATGGATTTGGACTTTATTAAAGGAACACTCGCTTCAAAAAATGGCCAAATAGTCTTAATCACAGGTTCTCAACCAAGAAAAGATATTTTTGCAAAAACAGTGCCCACATAAGATTCAGTTCAATTCACTTAGACATCTTTTAGGGGTTAGATTACATAAGTTGTAATCATGGATACGATGAACAATTAAATTTCAATGAATACTCGGACAACTTTCCATTGTACGTACAAGAAATATCAAGATTGAAGCTGGTGGACTTTTTGAAACAGATTCGCGTTGGAAAGTCGATCACTTCAGAAAAAGATAAATTCTATGTTATGATAACAGCCGACACTCTTATTGTGAGTGTTTTATGCGTGGACTAGTTGGACGAGTTAAATTTTTGGTAGATGCATGATGGACATATTTTAGGAAAACCGCTCGACTCAGCAAAAGCTAACCAAATGTTGTCGGCGTAATTGTACCGTTAATTTCTAATGACTATACTACTTAATACACATCTAAAAGTTGAACATGTATCGTGAAATTATAGGTTACAAGGAAAAACCCATAACGTCTGTTCAGGGGTGTCAATTGCAGTAATCAATGGCAAGGATTTGATGAAGTGATTCTTAGTTTAAAATTGAGTGACCGATTTGCTAGAAATGGAGAGATCAGCACGTTGGTTGTTGAATCGAAAGTGACAATGAAACAACTAAGCGGTCAGGAAATCGAAAATTATGTCGAGACAGGCGAACCATTGTATGATTTTAAACTTTATAGTCACTCAATATTGTTGTCTTTTATCGTTTGACTAATAGTTGGAGTTAATATTGTTCCATTTAGAAACAAAGCAGGATCGTAACACTTGTATACTTTTAACTTTGGTTATGTGATGTGTTTAGATATGCCATTCAGGGGCTTGGTCGAACACTCATAGAAAAAGTCTCGGGAAGCGTAGACAATGTCATCGGCCTTCCTTTGGCAGAAGTGTTGGAGCGTGTGACGTCTCTGCTTCGGACCCATTACCCAAGTTAGATGTTTTACGACTGACTTGTGAGGATACCACTTAAAATCATTTATCTACTGCATATTTACATGTTTTTGGTTTACAAGCGTGTTTCTTCCTAAATCATGGAGATAATTTGATAAAGTTGATAACAGTAAATAAGTTATTGTGCTCTGAACCTTACAGACCAAAGGTCCACTAAAATACTCAAATAAATCCCATCCATTTATTTTATATTGTCCTTTTTTATAATTCTGTCAAATGAGGCAGTCTAGCCAACTATATTGTACTTAAATGTTAACTTTTACGATTGTTGAAAGCGCACAATTTTCACGGTAGATTTGTAAACGTCAAAAATCTATCAGTGACTTTTTATTTATTTTAGTGTTAGAATTTGGCATGGGAAAAGTTCTACACTTAAAATTCATGGTCGTTATGACCAACAAATTTATTTAGCCTCGAATGTAACTTTTCCATTAATTTCCCTTCTTTGTAACTTTCAACTCCAATGATGTGTACGGCATCTTTCGTAGATTATTATAAATTATGATTTATAATGTAGTATCTTGCATTTTTTAAAATTATTTGATTCATCGATAAAGGTACGACAGCATTTCACTCGAGGTAAAACTACTTTTCCACTTGATTGAAACGAAAGTAAATAGGTCGCATGAGCGCGCGCTAATAATATATTAATTTTATGTAACAACCATTATTTTAGAAACTACAAAACACTGTAACGCAACAAAAGTACACAATTTGTTAGTAAAATAAAGTATTAGTCGTTGAATTTTTTGGAAGATTAAAAATTAAATTTGACTGAAACATTGGCTCAAATCAGTTCTTCACCTGAATTTTAAAGAAAATCAATAACCTATTTTATGAAAAATGGTGAAGTAGTTCTAACGATGAAAATACCTTTCTTGTGAATTTAGGTAGCTTGCTATAATATATATTATCGAAAAATTACACAATTTTTAGTTTTATCAGTAAATAAAACTATGTTGTTTTTATTTCCTTTATGCAAAAGTATTGAAAATTTATTTTGTTTTATTTCATCCAATAAACCAATATCAGTTGTGGATGTTGATTCACCTCTTTTAGTTTTAATCCCGGGGTTAGAGAGTTATACATGCGTAAGTTTTGTGTAGAATATTTAACGCCAAAAAATTAATAAACACAGCACAATAGAAGTAACTAGAATCTATCCAAAAGAACGGTTCTAACAAACTAATATACTCTATTTTGAAATTCCACCAAATTATGAAATAATGGGAGGATTGATGGGAGTGTAAGGAGTGTTGGATTCGTTTTCGAAATTTGGGTCCACGGACAGAACTTCTGTAGTGGTACATGATGGGCAGTCTGGGCAAAAACCTAACAGTGGCGATGGACATCCTCTACCTATTTGAGTCCAGCCATGAAATGTTTTACTTGCAAAAACCACTTACCCACTCTGAATCGGCATGTGTCAGCTATTTCGGTAATTAAAGAGGGTTGGATTGGTTTGTTAAATATAAATATTTCATCCAACACGCCATAGAAGGGTTTGTTAAGGTTTATATTGTTACCAATAGCTACAAACAATCATATCCACTCGAAACGACCAAGTTAATTACCTTGGAATACACCGACGTTTTTCTTAGTGAGATGGGTGTTGATTTGAGGTGGATAGATGGTGTCATTCTCAATGGTAGACGGAACCGAGTCAATATAGATGATAGCAATTGACGGCTGGCTGTTGTATACAAGAGCAATATGAACCCAACGATCCAGGTGAATTCTTAAGCTGGATCTTTTACTGAAAATACGCTGACCATTTGAATTGTAATGGGTCCATTCGAGAGTTGTACCATTGATCAATTCCAGCATATGAACGCCTAAAGACGCAATTCACGGCGTATAGATAGCAATTGAAAAAGTGTGATTACCAAAGTGGTTTTCATTGGAAATCAGCTGTAGAATAGTTTGTGGACGATGCGCTCCGTGTGCGCCACTCTTGGGAAACAACCAGACAAGTATTGAAAAGGTTTTATTTTGGAAATTTCGAAACACATTATCATTGAATATCATAATGCTGTCGTGTTGTGTGAAAAGAGCCCCAAAACCACATGTGAAATTTCCGTCAAACAGTTTTATGTTAAGAACATTGAGGTCATTGCTGTCACGTTGCTCGTCATAGACCACATTGATATCGTCCCGGAATTTGTCAAAACTAAGATAGGCAGCCAAGTTTGACGGTGTCGTGCGTTTATCTGGTGAAAAACAACATACACAACGTGAAAATTGTTCTCCGATTACCGAATGATCTTATACCAGTTTTCTCATTGCATGCTCGATGTTCAAAGTAGACGTGAGACGAACCATCGGCAAGAGTGCAGTTTTTAGCTCTAATACTAACCCCATCGATCTCCTTTAAACAAAGGCCCCAGCGAGTCAGTACTTTGCATGCTAAGTACGCGTACACTTAATTCACACCCAAACTACTTGTCGTTACTCGCATTACACGGTCGGGACTCGCAAATGTAGGTGGCATTCTCAGTCATTCGAGTGCCGTTGGGAAATGTACACAATCGAGTTTTGTTTTGTAGACCAATGCCACACATTGCCGAGCAGTTCGTTGTTGCGATCCAAGGATTACACTCTAAATTATTTGAGCTTCATGTTGAATGCATATTGTGTAATTGACCTCTGCACAAATATGGGCACAGTTTACTCACGGTGTCTTGGAGACATTGATCCACCGTGTATTCTAAGCATTCTTCAGGGTCTGTGTTTTTGTTGGTTTTATTTTTTGGCGGAACAACAGGCATAGAAGTGGTTGAGGTATCATTTGTGTTTGGAGCAATAGGAAAAGGAGTTGTTTGATTAGAAGGTAAGGTGCCGTTATTGGCAGTGTAGTTGGAGCTTCCCATATTTGTCAGATAGAACCCTTTGGTAGTTCTGTCGACAACTCCGGCCAAAATATAAAACGAATCGTTAAGCAACTCATGTAGTTGATCGTTATCGTTGTTTGGACTAACGACGTATGATGAAGTGGCGGGATCAAAGGATGTAAATGTTCTGCCAGTGGCTTGAAAGGCTTCTGGTTGTTGAGCAGATTGGTTAGATGGTGTGGAATTGTCCAACAGTGTGGTGTCATTTTGTAGTGCTGCTAGTTGAGCTGGTGTTGTTATATTTTTGGGGACCGATGGAACGTCAGAGACGCGACTACTCTGGGTGGTGGTGTCATTGGTTATTAGTTTGTCGACAAAAACTTTCTCGTCGTACTTCATATAAATCCTGAACAAATGTTCACCGCTCGAAGATTGGTTCTTCGATTGGTGGTCAGTCAAGTTGTAAGATGGTGTTGTATTAGTAGAATTATTTTCATAATTGTCACTAGGAGACGGAGTGGTTGGTTGGGCTGTCGTTTCAGTAGTGTATTCCTGAGAAGGATCCACGTTTGAGTTAGTTTTGTTATTGTTATTAACTCCACCGCCACCATTATTTTTTGCATCTATTGCCAGAGTTACTAAACATCCATTTTTTCTAATAGCTATATACTATCGTGCGATTTGCACCTTGAGGGACACAACAGTGACACTTGCTCATACATACACATAATAGTTTGTATTCTTAGACAGGAAAATTGAGAAATATGGAGTGAATTTGAGGCGGGACTATTTATAGTTGCATTGGTATGGTGGTGATCATCAACTTGAACATATAAATTCCACTCATATCGATCCTAAAACTACCTGCATAGGGGGGTGAAGTTGTATTGAAGTTGTTTTGTGGTAACGTGGCAGGTTGTTCAGAATTAGACCAGCCACTGTAGTCATACAATGTTGGTTGACGCGAATTGTCCAGATTGCTGCCCCTAAACTGTTGTTCCAACGCTCGCGAGACCGTGTCCTTCTTTGAAGGCTGGCTTTCCTCGTTAGGAGATGTTGTGATTTGGTCTTCAATGGGCGCTTCTTCAATTTGACTTGAAAAACTCATATCAGGCACCATTGATCGATGATAGGACAATGTGTTGGAGTCACTCTCATCAAGTGTACGTCTATCTAGATTTGACGAATCGCTTGCTTCCCCTCCAGTAGTAATAGTAGTGGGCGCATATTCCACGTTCGAGCGTTTAATTTTATTTCTCAGAATAAGTGTTTTTGACTCTTGAAACCAATTACAACGGTAGTTCATCGAGATTACTTGATTTTAAAGCGGTGATCTGTAGCAAACAAATAACAAACCACAAAATCATCTCCACTTTCACATAATTTAAGCTCATTTTGAGACGGTCGAAGTAGCTTTACGGGCGTTATTAAGGACAAAAATAATTTCTAGAGCTTCTATTCGAAAATATTTTGTCAACATCATTCAAAGACAAATCTCTATAGAATTTATGGACAAATAATTTCAAGAGTCACTCACACAGATGATTATATAAATAGAACATGACACCTACCCGCTTTGTTGGGCCAATGCATTTGTTTTTTTGCAACAAAGTGCGGTTTGCATTGAAATTATTTACCTCGCACCAAGACCAGTTTTTGTGATCCACTAGTTTTACACACCATCTAACAACTTAGTTGTACACAAATTTAGTTGTGTGCTTGATACAAATTCCCAATCCACGGCTTTCCACAGTCAAAGCACTACAACAACTGTGAACGTTCACCCGATGTTGGTGGAGGTGAAAGTCTTGGTTGACTTAAATTTTCCCACTGTAACGCGACAACTTTAAATTCACTTCCATGAATTCTCACAATCAACCACGTAATTATTGAAAGTCAGCTCTCTCTGTACAAGTGGATTTTTAAATTCTGTGGATTATGAGAATCGATGATTGATTTCGGCACGCAAATTTACTTGATTATTCATCAAATTATCACACCCAACAAAAAATAACGCTCTCCAGACAACGTTTGATTAGTTCGTAGAGTATTGCGTGGTAGCTTGCAGCTTACTTTCATTAGTTGGAGTTTTAATCAGTAATTTAAAATCTGAGTGTAACCAAGATGGCAATTAAAAGAAAAATAAATAATTAAACAAGTTGCGCACGCACACACTGTAACTTTCAAAATTTTAGAAAATACAAAGCATTAAAATATAGAATAAGCGCGTAAATGTGTCAATTGGAAAAGTTGTAGTTTCTAAGTTTTTTTTATGATAGAAATCACAAAATTTTACGGCAACAAAACACATATAATAAAGTAGCGCGCGGACACAATGTTTATTTGTCGTTTTTCGCGGCAGTTTTTGTGGAATTTTCCGAACCAGCCGATGCCGCTTCTTGACTAGTCTCTCCTGGCAAAAACTAACAGTGTACAAACACCAAATGTAATACTTGGCAACTCCAGTTCACGGTAAGTTTTGTACACTTCGATTCCTTTACACTCGGCAATAAATGAAAACCACGAGTCCTACATAACGGCGACATTACTTTTCACACGCACTCGGCCCTACTCTGCGAATATGAACTTTTCCGCCCATAGGAACGTTTATTTGAGCATAGTCCAAAAATATGTCGATATTCTCGTGCAACAAAGAGCCCACCTGGATTTATGTGACGATGAAACGGTGCACCCACCAATCAACACTCACATCTAAAATTCGTCGATGAGTCACTTCCGTCATTCGATAGCAGCGCAACTCGTGCGATCCGGGGAAGTTCATCACGTTGAAGTGTCGTTCTCGCTTGCCAAGCACAATGCGTTCGTTTACAACAGCGTCCAACCGCTCAAGCACATTTCCCAGAATTTTAGTGTAGTGGTCCAACTCAACTGGATTAGGCCCGTCAATGACCAGTAGCAAGTGCAAGCCAGGCGTGTGTTTCACAAAGCTTCTATTGGACAACGCGAGTTTCTACAAGTCAAAATTGGTCTGTTAATAACGCGTTACACAGCTACCTCCTTAGGAAGTCTCGCTTCCATGAATCGCCCAAAGTCATAATTTTCGATGACTTTGCTCAAGTCTAAATGGGGCAGATGGCATTAGTTGCAAAGGGGGTTCGAGCAGCAGATAAAAGAGAAACCTTGTGCTAGTTTTTTTACGCGCATGTGTAAACGAGATTTCCCAACAATTTAAAAATGAGTCGTCTCTCCCACCCCTTATACTTTCAGTTGCCGGGAAATCGGAACTTTCTTTAACTTCAACTCAAATGGGGCATACCAATTATGCCATTACAACGCAATTTTAGCTAATCAACAATTATGCGGCAAGTTCTGCTAACTATTGAACATACCCCTTAACAACACATAATCGGGGCTGACTCCATTTGTCGTAACTTCTTACTTCAAACAATCTTACATCCGCAAATAAAATAAAAATGCGCACGCAACCCACACCAGTTCTTTTCTCTAAATGAGCCAGTCTCACTGAAGCCCACAGAAACAAAAGCTTAACGTAAAAAAGAGCCGACAAAGACACAGTGCTGCCAGAGAGCATATATATGGTCGACCAAATTGAATCGGTGCCAACACGTTGACCCGACCCCAACCGACTACTGTTAAAGATGGAACCCGTAAAGTCTACTCGCAAGAACATCACCAGGTTGATTGTGCCCCGGCGTCCACCCAATTGACCATGAACTTTGTTAGATTGTACGCTCGTGGAATCTTCATGGGTTTCAGACGCGGCAAGACCACCCAACACGAAGGCCAAGCCATCGTCAAGATTGAAGGTCTCGCCAACAAAAAAGATACCCAATTCTACGTCGGCAAGCGAATTGTCTATCGATACACAGCCAAGCCCAAGAAGACCACGAAACCAATTGAAGCCGGTGCCAAGCCTCTGTCGAAAGTTAGATGCATTTGGGGTAAAGTGATCGCTCCTCACGGTAACTCTGGTGCTGTGCGAGCCAAGTTCAACACCAATCTCCCCCCAAAAGCTATCGGAGAGAACCTTCGTGTTGTATGAGAGTGGTTGTTGATTGCGTTTGTGTTGACTCTCTTTTAGATGTTGTACCCAAGTTTTGTTTAGATTTGTTCTTCATGACTCGAACTTTCTGTTATAGTGATTAGATGTGAGTGGCTTGAATCATTTGTCTTATCTGCACAGTTGTTGATTACATCTGGGTGTCATGAGTAGTAGGGTTTTATATAGTGGTTCGAAGCGTGTGGGGAGGTTGCGAGCACTGGAAAAAGGGGTTTTACGTTTAATTCATCCAGTGTGAATCTGGCTGTAGGTAGAAATTTACGTGGTTATTTTGTCGTAGGTTGTGTGAGTGTACACAGCTGACTGCGTCTGTGCATAGGATTCTGGAGTTTTAGTGCTTTAATAATTAATTTGTGAGCGTTATTCGTGTGCAATTCGTTGAAGAATTGAGCAAATTTAATTTTCGCCAGACTTTTTGTTAAGTTCGATAAACGGTTTATTTTAAATAAATAAGAGAGTGAGTCGATCTTTCTGAGCATATTAAAAATGCCAAACGCGTTTCAATTCACAAAAGACTATTAAGCTGTTGGTGGCATTCGGAAAGTTACGCAGTATTTCGGAAAGAAAAAACTTTGGTCTTTGATCGAATTTTATCAATTACACCAGAAACCAACCCCAATGATAGCAATATTTAGTGATAGTTGAATTAAATCTAAGCAACAGGCCGAACAAAACCACACTGTTGAGTTTGTTTCAAAAAATAACTAATTCGCCTTCAATTGATCGTGTCGCACATTAAAATATTTTAAGTGCCCAATGTAGCACAACTTTTATGCGCTGAAGTTGTTATGGCACATGTTCAGTGGAATTCACCGAAGATTGTGCTGACGTCAACAGTGGACGTCTTCGGCTGATAGATTTCGACTAGCTATGGGTTTGTCGTTGCTGATTTTGTTGAGCGTCACTTTGAGAGCAGTCTACGGAAAAACTTCCGACGATGAATTCCAACAGAAATGCAAATGTAAACCAACATATTATGTGCGGACCCGTCTCTAAATGTACCACTGTTCTCTAGCATGTATAAAAGTTACCGACGAATTCCGTGAGAAATTCATGGATGTGTTGAAAACCGAAAACATTGGCCGAATAAAGGAGGAAGCCACTAAAGTTTGCAGTGCCTACCAAGAGAATAGTCCCGAATACAAATTTTGCTATGAGATCGGAGCTATTGATCAGTCCTCACAAAGCTTGATGTTACAAATATCCCAGGGACTCACCTTCCAAGATGGAACTAAGAAATGCAGTGCTCTTCGAAAACAATACCCTGACATTTGTCGTGACAAATACAAAATAAGTAATGATGAGTAGTTGAGTGTGGTTTTGGTGACGAGTTGTTTTGAGCATAGAAATCGATTGGGACAAGGGGTTCGAACCATCCAAACTATCTATCAAACGACTCAAAGCCATCCTCACCAGTTACGAAGTGCCAATCAGAGGCTTCCTTGAGAAAAACGATTTTGTTCAAGCGGTTGAAAAACTACGACCGAAGAGCGGTGAGGAACTCTAGTGAATTCGCCACACGCTTTCCAGCTGCTAGTTACTGTAGTTTGGTACGCCGATACATTCGCTTTTAAATGGGTTCCTGTTCAAAATTAGACTATTAATGTTTTAGCTCGAAGATATACGATAGTGAGGTAGCTTGTTTTTCTATGCGCTGCTGGAAATATGCCTATTATACGTTGTTAATGGTCAATCCATTTGCGTATATTTAATGTAATTTTTCGATATGCACTGCCCATTACTCTTCATTGGATGATTGCAATTCGTGCAAATTTAATTGTTACTGACCTTGACAACAGGGTCCTGAGAGTATAATTAACTTTGATTATTTAAAGGATGGGTTCATTATGACTATTCCAGTTATTAATTGCAAAAAACCTTTTCATTCGATTTTTGTGTGCTTGGCCAGCAGTCCTCTTGGCACCTAGAGTCTCCCAGAATGTTACTATTTCTTTTGGCCATAGCTACATTTTATTTGAGTACAGTTAAACCTCGATTTTGCATGGAAATGACTATTTGTAGGCCATATCTCGACAGTAGATGACTTTGGGCAATTCAGTTTTAGTGTGCGATATTTAGTTACTTTGGAAGGAGCCTGGCGCAATTGTTACGGCTCCCACGCCGCTGTGTTACGACGTAGCCGTCTATGTGTCACACACACTGGTAGAATTGTGAGAGTTCGTTGACTTTACTCTCTTAGTTGTCCAACGAAGGGGACTATAATCGAATGAAAAACAGCATACAAGATATATTAGTCACCGCCAGAAAAGTATCGCCGTTATATTTATTTCCGTGTGGTTAGAAGGATATGAGTTTTATTAAAGTCCGCTGCAATGAAAAAATAAAAAATGTATATTTTGGTGATTTGAGTTAATTACCTATTAAGTTATCACATGAAAAATGCAACTTCTTTACTTTATAAAGTGTTAAAATTTCATTTTCACTTTATGTGAATGATGCGTTGTTATTGATGAGTGCGATTAAATATTTCTCAAAAAATATTGTTTCATTTAGTAAAGCTGAAATTAATAATTCGGAAGAAACTATTGCATAACACAAACTTCGCAATGAAATGCTTTTTACTAAGTTGTTTTAACAATTCGTTTTTCGTCCGAAGCTGTCTGACTTGCCATATTGGGAAAATCTAGATTTTAGTGTATTTTATGGCAACATTATTATTTATAATTTTTTCATCTCGGATAATAAGTACGTTTAACTGCAGTAATTCATATAAAATATATTGAAATTTCCGAAAGATTAGTGATATTGCCGACTAAAAATGAAGCAATTAACATTTTGTAAAAGTACATTCACATGTTGAATTATTTGGCAAATGTTTAATCAAGCTATTTCGTTGGCTCAACTAGTATCATCAAGTGGTACAACCCAGTACCGATGATCTACTATATATATAAAAGAGTAGTGTCCGTGTGTCACGCATCAGTACGCATGTGCAAACTCTGTTCTCATTATTT
>JAOPJI010059458.1:0-12582 GCA_027122695.1 Merluccius productus
ATCATAATCGGAACACCCTACGTACTCAAACTAAGTATACTAAGTACGGGAAGTACGGATATCGGAACACGGCCCAGCTATCACCACACACACTCAGGGGACAGCCACTGTCATGGCAGCATGTTACATCTGCTCTGCAAATACCATCTTGCCATCTCCAATAAATGCATTCTCAAACAACATCTACCTGTGTCCTGTGTCGGAGGACCCCAGCAAAAGTGTGGGAAGGGTAAACTGCCACAGTAGAGTATGTCACTGAGCTTGAGAAATGTAACTCAGAAGTAGAGTTGGATATTGTTTGAAGTCGATTCAGGTTCGATTTTCGATTCCTGTAAAACGATGCAGGTTCCTAAACGGTTACGAAATCAATACTTTTTTTTCTTTTTTATATAAATGCCATGCCAACACTGATTCTTTGAAAATGTACCAGTTCCTAACAGTGCCAGAACCAATATGACATCTTCTTTAAAATACAGACCAAACAACTGATTTTTGTTGAAATTCTTCCATTTTGAATGGTAACTTATTTGGTAAGACATGAGCATCTTAGGCTTTGTGAAAAAGTATCGACCTATTTAAACAAATACAATTGTCACTGTAGGATATAGGTTTATAGTTTCAGTTACTCTTTCCATTTGTAATACTACATTCTAGCATAACTTATAGTGACTGTGGACAACTTTTCAACTTTTCCCACCCTACCGTTTCAAAGTGATATTATTTTTGCACCGCTGTCAATATGTTGCATAGACAAACCAGATCGCTTTTTGTTTCCTCAGAGCCTAGCAACGACAAATAACACATTTGTTTAGAAATCTCAGCGAAAGAAACAATCATCACTTTGGAAATAATAAAGAAAGAAGCATCTTCACTGAGGAAAGTGAAATTGTGACAATTTTATTTGGGAACAGGCAAAAGCTATTGTAATGCTGTGCATTGCATAGTAATACCATCGTTTTGAGTATTGCTTTGCACAAACAAGTATCAGCAGCAGGGGTTGGAGTCGGGGTGGAGGGGGGAGTAGAAGAAAACATTAGGAGGAAAACCGTGAGTTTATTCATTAATTTACTCAATAATGGAGACATGAAACCAGATACAAATTCTTTAGTATGTATTGAGAAAAGCGAACTGGGTTAGTAGCCTGACTGGATCGCCTGGCGAGTCATGACATGAGGTTTATTCAGGTAGTATACTCAATGCAAAAACATAGTGTACGCAGATATAAGTAGTGACAACAGATTGGCTTTACTTTTGTTGTTCCACTGTCTGCCATTTCAGTGCATATTTGTCATCCCTTATATTTATGTTGCAGGGTCAAGTGTTTCATCAAATTTGAGGTATTTCTTACACAAAATAGTTGTATTGCACTTGTTTCATGTGCTGCTGTCATTTTTTGTTTTAGTAAAGCCATACTTTAGAGCGTTTTACTTAAGACATCATGGCTGCAGCTGGGCAGCAGTAGAGAGCAAAGTGCTCTGCAACCTTTCCGACTGAGAGGATTGTTGTCATTCGGTCCGGGTAGAACCGACCATGTTGCCACCGGTACCACTCGCATCTTGGTACCCAACCCTACTCAAGCCACTGTTAACACTTAATTTTAAATAAATGGTGTAAGTAACTTTCTGTGTTGTGGCATTTCATTTTTTGATATTCATTTCTACAGATAAATGTAAAAAGCTGTAAATTAAGTAAATTAAGACACAAAAGGCAAACATGAATAATCCTATTTATAATGATTCCAAGGTATTCATTTTAAGCTATTCCGACATGTGAATACGGGCCGGCATTGCATGCTCATGGACATGCGCCGCACAACAGCACCGTTGCTGAAAATACTTCAAGGGGAAAGCAATATCAGGTCATTATAATTAATAGGGATGAGTCAAAATTATGGTTCCTGCAAATATTTGCCAGAATATAGCTAAAAGCACATTCGTATGGCAAAAGGCAGAATATTTTTAAAATGGTATGCTTACAAAATGCCCTGTATCACATTGTTTAGTTTAGTTTATATTTGTTTATTTGTCAGGGACAATGTACAAAAAAGCATTAGTCTCAATGAGAGGAGATGCATTGTACTGGATTCTAGCATCGTGCTCATTTCCATCCAGTCCCAGGGCAGGTACATATACCATTACAAAAGCATAATGCAGTTTACAACTATTTGATGTTGTGTATTTATTAGACATGGTTTATAGTCTAAACTGTGACATATTCTAGCTTTGACATTGAGTTAAAGGAGATATATTTATATTATTGGTTTTCATGTAAATAATGCATACTGTGCTACATACCTGTTCATATGATAATCATAATATTCTATAAATAGTAGGGATGTAAAAATTCATGATACGCATCGATTTGATTGTTTACAATCTGAGTGCATCGGTTGGCAGGACCCCAACCGATCCTTATGTAACATGCATCGGTCTGAAAATTGATTTAAACGTTCCAAATTGAAGATTCACCAATGTTTTCTATGTAAATACATCACTAGAACCACAGTGAGGTCATTTTGACCATTAGTAAATATAAACATTAAGTTATATATAAAGTTTCAGCATTGCCCTTTTGTGACTTTCATGTCTCCTAAATGTCTTGTTTACACGCGTGTTCTTAAAATGTATAAATTATATCGGAAAACAAGGTAACAAGCAGTTTCACGACTTTATAGGCTGTAAACATGATCCCCGCTGTAGCTGCAAGGCCGCAGTTCCCCTTTCCTCCAGCAGGCGTCTCAAAGGTGCAGGTTAATATAAGACTAATAATGAAGTCTATAGTAGAATAAACTATCACCAATTTGAAGCAATTGCACTTGGACAAAATATATATGTTGATATATCAATATGTAAGATATATTAATATGACCCATTTCAATTCAATTAATGTATAAGTCAAGCAGTCCCTAACTGTCAAATGATGGTGGCAGCATGGAATATGATGCGACTCTTCCTATTGTTTTTATCTATTGTCAGTGACAATAGACAAATATAGCATTCATGTGTTCTGACATCCACATAGTATGAGAGTTTTATTTCTCGCCAATAAACCCAAATAAATACTACAACTTTTTTACAAGACTAATGTGTCAAGTTGCTTTTTCGTCAGGCTCAAATGGTAGGCTAACACTTGGCTTTTTGGTTAATAAACACTGAAATAATTTCACCAAAGGCATTATATTGAATACAAAAATGTTTATTAAACCTCTGGCTTGTCACATTATTTATGTTGTGCACGGGGGTGGTGTTCTTCTTTCCTTGTGTCTTTGTTGGCACAGGGTTTGTTACTGTTTTTGCTCCACAGGCACGGGGATTTAGACAGGTGCGGGGCGTGGCTAGCCGGGCCGGGCACCGCAACGAGGCACACCTGGACCTCATGATCATCACGTACCTCTTCTTAAGCCTGGCGGGGACTTCTCGTCGGCGCCAGATTATTCTGTGTTATTCGGAGTTATGGCGAGTTATTCTCGCCATCCGATAGCTACCGGATCGCAGCATTCTCCAGTGCCTCCGCCCGCAACGCCTACCCGCTCCTGTCTTCGCCTGCCTCGCTGGATATATTTGGAAGTTATTTTGACATTAAACATTGGATTGTCCGAACTGCCTCTGTCTCTGCATCCAGGGTCCAAACTAACATTACCGAGAATCGTAACATGGCTAACATTATAAATAAATGAACCACAAATAAAAGAATAAAATTATCAGACCCATTGTGTCGGCAGCACTTCCACTTCCACACATTTATTACGTCAGTCTGTCACCAGACAAGCGCCAGATTTGTTTTGCATGGGCTAGCTAAGTAAAATAATAAAGTAATAAGAAAACAAAAATGTTTCAAGAACAAATATACATGTATGGGCTATTCCAGCTGTTGAGATTGACAGGACAAAGTAATTTGTGATGATGTGCAACCACCACATCCTGCATTGATGATGTATTTTCGTGTTACGTCCTTGTTGGGGACGCATCAGGATGCATTAGCGTTTACACTACAAAAGATATGTGGTCGAATGTGTCCCAGACCACCTCGGCAAGTGATCGGACCACAATGCATCTTGGGGGTTCACTTCTATGTAGCGCTGTTCTCTTGTGATCCGATCGCTGTTGTCTTTTTTCTCGAAGGGTGAAAAATTGGAGCAGCAGCCCTATCACTGACCTCCTTCAGCCATTGTTTTGGAAAAAACTAGCGTAGCACGTTCAGCTAGCAACATGGCACGGTGCACCTGTGTGGCTCGTAGTGGCTATGTAAATTATGTTGAAGTGATAATAAAACCACGGTAAATTAGATATAATGAAAATTTGACAGGGTATGATAACCGTCAGTAATTTTATCACGCTATATCGGAAATAACGCTTACTGTCCCATCCCTACATGGGACAGTTACCATTTTGTGTGACGAAACCAAAACTATAGTTTTGTTTCCTTTTAAATCGGTCAGTCAGATTCTTTGGTGAAAGCTTTTTCAAGCTTCTCCTCTGTGTTGGATGGGGAGCTCGGGTTGATTAGCGCAAAGACCAAAGGGGCACATTCCACTCAATAGCCTGTCACATCTTTCTCAAGGAGTGAAAGCTAGGCCTACCGAAACCACAGCTATACCAATATGACCCATTACAATTCAATAATTGCATAAGTCAAGCAGTCGCTAATTGTCAAATGATGATGGCGGCATGGCATATAATATAATGTCTACTAAAGATCCTTTCCCCCCCTATTTGTTTTTATTCGTATTATGGTTGTTAACAATTAACCGTTTAATCGTTAACCAACAATATAATCTTTGACCATTTAACACTTACCAGTTAAAAAATAATCCTCTCATTCCGTTGTCGTTTTTGCTGAAGTTGCACATTTGCTGAAGTTGCACATAAAGGGCTGGCCCCAAATATTCAAATAATCGAAGTATCCTTCATTAGTTTTGTATTCAAACATAACATTACTCTAAAACTTTTGGCTTAGTACAGTCATAATTTGTTCACGTTACTTTGCCTTTAAGAGTGCTGTTACCTTTAATTAGCAAGGTTGTCAGTGATGACACTCTTAAGGCGCTCTGTGTATCTGTGCACCCTGACGAGCATCTTGATTGGTTGCTGCTCTGGCAGGAAGTAGTGACCAGGAGCCTCTAGAGAAGATCGACCCTGATGGGGCATCTTGATTGGTTGCTGCTCTGGCAGGAAGAAGTGACCAGGAGCCTCTAGAGAAGGTCGACCCTGATGGAGCATCTTGATTGGTTGCTGCTCTGGCAGGAAGTAGTGACCAGGAGCCTCTAGAGAAGGTCGACCCTGAAGGGGCATCTTGATTGGTTGCTGCTCTGGCAGGAAGTAGTGACCAGGAGCCTCTAGAGAAGGTCGACCCTGACGGAGCATCTTGATTGGTTGCTGCTCTGGCAGGAAGTAGTGACCAGGCGCCTCTAGAGAACCTCTCCTTATGTGCACATGAGATGAAGGAAGGCCGCCAGCCGCAACACGCCAGCCGCAACACGCTCGGCGAATACCATCACATCTTCACATCACATCTCTACATCACATCTCCACATCACTTGGTCCAAGGCGCACTTTTACGCACGACAATGTGTCTCTCCAAGCGCATCAAAGCAAGCATTCCTTTCCTCCTGGTCTTGCTTGCGGGAGACATTCAACTCAATCCAGGCCTAGGCCTTGTGGATACACCTGTTGACAACATGACGGGCCTCCTCTCACACCAACAAGGAGTGTTTCCTACACTGGATACCACCGCACTGATTACCTCCACGCCGCATGGAATACCCACAGGTTTCCTGACTCTATCGACTAGTGAGGCTCCAGCGGGTCTCCGTGGGTCCGCGTCGAGGGCTGCTAGCTTAGCAGTGGGATCCATATCTATGGTTGGACATCCTCCGGGGAACAATGGGTCCACCCCGAGAGCCAGCAACCTAGCAGCGGAGCTCTACTCAACTCCAACGGACCTTCTTGCTGCACAGCTGGCTACAGCGGGACTCCGTGGGTCCGCGCTGAGGGCTGCAAGCTTAGCAGTTGGACCCCCTACAGGGAGCAACGAGGGCCCGCCGAGAGCTAGCGGCCCAGCAGCGGAGTCCTGCCCACCATCTGTGGCTGGACCAAGCGCTCACTTATTCTCAGACCTAGCCAGGATCGCAGTGAGTAAATGGCTAAACTGTGTGCATCTCAACGTCAGGAGCCTACTACCAAAGATCGATGAGATTTGTTTGTTTGCTTTTAATGCTCGGGTGGGAGTTATCTGTATTACAGAGTCCTGGCTTGATCCCAGTATCAGTGATTCCGAAATTGAATTATCAAATTACACTGTTGTTAGAAGGGATCGTAGTCGCAAAGGAGGAGGGGTTTGTGCTTTTGTGAGAAACGACATTGACTTTACTGTTAGGACGATCTGGGACGAGGACATTGAAGTTTAATTGTTGGATATTCACCTGCCCAAAACGAAGCCCCTACTAGTGAGTGTGTGCTATAGACCGCCAGATCAAAGTGTATTCTATGAAAGTCTGGAAAATGTAGTGAATAGCTGCGGTATGGCAAAAAAGTGAATGTATTTTGATCGGTGATTTTAATACAGATGTATCCAACAAGAGCTGCCCTACGTATAGGGCCTTTACTAGGTTTAGCAAATTATTTGATTTGAAACAATTGATTAAAGAACCCACCAGAATAGGCCAAACGACCCAAACTATAATTGATCTTATTCTGGTGTCAGATGAATGTAACATATCACAACAAGGTGTAGTTTAAGTTTGTGCCAGCGTTTCAGTGAACACATCTGAACACTCAGAGAGTTTCATGTCGTTGAAAAAGACTGTTTAATGCCTTCTAGAGAGGATTAGGTACTATGACTGCCATTGAAAGGGGGGGGGGAGCTGCTACGCTAACAACCGAAAACTCTCAAACAGAAGCATTTGTCAAAATGCTCTCTCTCGCTCTCTTAACCATTGTATTTCATGGTAAATGATCCGAAAACAAGGTTTAATGTCAAAAATACCGAACTTGTCCTTTAATGTAAGATATAGTAACATTACCTACGTATGTTCCTTTAAAGAGCATCATGCATGTTATATTTTACTGGAGAACCTCGTCTGAAAATGACCATTTGAAAAGATAATGTTTTAATTTAATTTAATCTTTTAACAAAGATCTTAAAAACGCTCTTTTTTTCGACATTACGTTATATGACGTAACATGGGGGAGTTGTTGACCTCGGCTCGGCCTCTGCTCAATGTGTAGTGAGTAATCAGTGGGTAGTCAGTGTGAGTGGTCAAGATAGTGACTTGGTCTTTTTTCAGAAGTTTGGTATTGCATTTCACCATTTGTCATGGTCAAGTATTGCGTTTGTGCAAGTTGCACAGACTCCAGAGTCCATGCGTTTCCGAACAGGAAAATGAACGGTGCTAGCTTTCGTGCCTGGGTGCGTTTCATGCAGATGAAGAGACGGGACATCTCTGCCGCGTCTGTTACGCCAAACGCGGTCGTGTGTGGTGCTCATTTTCGACAGGAGAATTATCTCCCCGGAGATACGATGGAGTTCCGGATGGGATTTCGAAGCCAGGACTTACGAGCGGGAAGAGGAAGAGGCCTTCTCTGCGCTGGCTCCTATAACTATAACTATATTGATATATAAATCTGATCTAATCTTCATTCAAAAAGGGTTTTATACAGTAAGTTTACAGGGTACAGTTTATACAGACACTTTGTGATTGTGTTTATTTTTTATTGATTGTCACCCAAATATCTCTCAATCTGCCTCACCCTCCTGTGGTAACAGCAGAGCACCGCAAAACGTAGTGTGGAGTTATATTACGCATTGCAAGATAGGACGCATTGCAAGCTTATACTTGCGCATCACTTTCTATTATGGGTAAGTATTAGGGCTCTTCTACCATTATAGACAGATTAGGGCTCTTCTACTCATTATAGACACACACACGTTTTTAAATTTCAAAAGATCACGACCCCCCGCCCTTCTGCCTCACAATGGTTTGATCCACTGCCTCTAACCCCCCCAGCCCTCAGCACAGTGCGTGTGTGGGAATCTGAGTCTTTCGTTGGTGGTACAATAAGTAGTTCAAACAAAAGATATGTTAGACATTTCTTTACTTTTACCACTAAATACAATAAAACACATTTATATTAGTCACCTGTCATCATTTTCGCTGCATTGAATTACAGGTCACTCTTTATGTTAGCTAGCGGTTAGCTGACGTTTGCTAGCTCGCTACAGTAACATCAACCAGACAGTGTTTGCAGCAGTTTGAATTTGAGTCAATGAGGGAAGCTAGCAATTTAGTGTAGTGTTCCTTAGCTGGCAAGGTGACAGAGTGTTCTTGTGTACCATCTGAAAGGCACTGATGCACGTAGCTGAGATTAATCCAGTCAATCGCACCATAGCAATTTAGTTGTATGTTGGCTGTGTGTGTGTGGGTGGGTGGGTGTGTAACCAGCCAGCCAGGTAGAATATGGCAGAAATATATATGGACATCAGAGCATTTTTCAGTACACCAAAACGCAAAGTAAGAACCCAAGTAGCCTAATATCTCAAAGACTAGTTGATAAAATGTTCATAAGAAAGTAGTGAAATGCTAATCGAAATGTTTCAAAATGATGTGCAGGCAACAGATAGCACACAGACAGCAGAGCTGGGGACAGATAGGCAGGGACAGACTGGCAGAGATAAGGAGTCTCAGGTTTGCTGAGTTTTTGTTTGGCAACATTATGAAAGGTTCTCTCTTTTTTAGACAATGGCATTGCTGTTGTGATTGTGTAGTTTTGGGTACCGGTAGTTAGGAGTATGGTAAACACCTTATTTATTTTCTAGGAGACAGACTGTGAGTCAGTGAGGGTGGTGAAAGGGAAAGAGCCAGGGAGAGAGACATCAGATGACAGTGTCACAGACATGGCAGGACCAGGTGTCAACCTTGTTGCCAGAAGCACCAGTATAGAGGACAGTGGCACAGCATTGTCCAGTTACCTCAGTGATGGCACAAAACCATATCAGCCACACCCACAATTTATAGAACCGCAAACTCTTGCCAACAGAGTGTTGACGTTTTAAGAGAAATGGTTTCGCGATTTCCCCTGGCTCCATCAATAAAAGGAGTGTTGTGTTTTCACTGTAGCCAAGGGTTTTCAAGCCAGCCATCTTTTTGGCCTGGAACTGGAGAAAAGCCATTGTAAAATTCACAGCACATCAAAACTGCCAAACCCATCGCCACTTTGTAACAGCACACCAGCTAAATCCAATCAGTGCCCAGTTATCCAGTGCGTGGGGTAAACAGCAGGAGGACGCAAGGCATTGCTTGATGAAAATTGTTAGTTCGGTGCGGCATGTAGCAAGACAGAGACAAGACTTTAGAGGCCACACGGATGATTACACTGACACACTGAGATGATGACACACTGAGATTAGGTCTCTTCCGATTGTACAATTTTCAGCAATTGTTGATGGTACTCAGGATGTCTCTGGTGCTGAACAGGAGAGTGTCTGCCTGCGTTATGTTGACCATGACCTTGTCCCTCACAAGGAATTTATTGGGCTATACAGGGTGTCGGAGACAACAGGCGAGGGCATTGCGAAAGTGGCAACTGATTGTTGTTGAGGCTCAATTTGCCCATGTCTGGCTTACGTGGACAGAGTTACGATGGTGCCTCAAACATGGCAGGAAAATACACAGGTGCACAGGCAATTGTGACGAGGCAGCAGACATTAGCCCTCTATGTGCATTGTGGAGCACACTGTGTAAATCTAATTACACAGGCTGGCTGCTCAGCCTCCCCACTGAACCGGGATTCCCTTTCTTGGGTCCATCAGGTGTCCTCTATGGCCAGTCAGGAAAGTTTAAGAGCATGTTTGAATCAATTGCCACGTCCGAAGATACACATCCTACCACCCTGAAACCCCTATGTCGAACAAGGTGGACTGTGCGGAATACTGCTATTAGAGCTGTGCTAGGGCAGTATGAGCGGGTACTAAGCAGCCTAAAGGAGATGGCAAAAACTGCATCCAAGACTTCAGCTTCAACTGCCAGTGGCTTATTTCAGCACTTCAGCAAAGGCAAGACGGTGTTAGGCCTCACACTTGCTTCTGCTGTTCTTGGAGAGCTTGAATGCCTCAACATTTCACTGCAGAAGAAAACTCAGACTGTCTCTGGTATGTAGGCTGCATTCAAGTGTGTGCAGTCATCTCTTAGGGGCAAGAGAAATGACGGAAGCTACCTGTATGAAATGACGGAAGCTACACTGTATGAGAAAGCAACAACATTGATTGTCTCCATTGAATCCATTAAGACACACTCAAGACAATTTGCTGGCAAAGCAGTGGATCACTATAGGACAGAATTTTTTTAAATGTTGGATGGTGTGGAGGTTCAGTTTGGCAACCGTTTTGACCAGGACAGTCTTATCGTCCTGCAAAAGTTGAAAAGAGCGCTTCTCATGGGGTAGTTGGATGAGTCTCTAGATCAGTACCCTGAGCTGAACATAGATTCTCTTTCAATGCAGTTGCCTCTCTTTCACAGCAAATACCCCTGTAGCAGCAGTAGAGAGGCAGCAGAGGTCCTCAGGAGGCTTCCAGTGGAGGTGCGGGGGTTGTTTGACCAAGTTGAGGTGCTGATCAGAATTTTTTTTGTGGTGCCACTGTCTTAATGTGAGGCTGAGAGGAGTTTCAGGGCACTCCGCAGGTTGAAGAATTGGCTACGGGCTAGCATGGGCCAAGAGAGACTGAACGGCGTAGTTGTCTGTAATGTACATCAAGACAGGCTGGACAGTCTCAAGAGGGAAAATATCTGCAAGCAATTTGTTGGATCCATTGAAACCCGCAAACATATGTTCGGTTCTCATATTCATTAGTGTGTTGTTGATGAGACACTACATTGTAAGCAAGTGAAAAATATGTCTAAAGGGATAGATGAAAAGTTGGAATTCATAACAGTAGAAATTGAGATGGAGAAAGCTAGAAATATAATCATAAGTTGTGTTTACAAAGCTCCTGTATGTGGAATAGAAATTCTTAAGGAACAAATGATTTACTTGTATGAAAAAATAATTAATAAGAAGACTGAATTTGTATGTGGGGATTTCAACATTGCTTTATTAAACCCACAGGGTCATATGGGAACAAATGACTTCATTAACACCATGTATAGTGTTGGTCTATTCCCAAGGACCACTAAACCAAGTAGAATTACTAGGTCCAGTGCAACTCTAATTGACAATATTTATTCTAACATCATAGATGCAACTGTAGGGGGGTTGTTCATCCAAGATATAAGTGATAATTTACTAATTTTTACAACATTTCCGTACAATCTAAGGGGGAAATCCTGGGCGAAAAAAACGAAATTCTGAAACAGTGGAGTCATTGAAAATGGACTTGATGAGACAAACCTGGGAATCTGTTTATGTTGCTGATGTTGACGACGCTTATAATTCATTTTTAAGTATATTCAAAGAGTGTTATGATAGAAATTGCCCACTGAGAACATGCAGTGATAAAAGTAAAAAAGAAAATAAGCCATGGATATCCAAAACCCTACAGAATGCAATTACATAGAAAAATATACTATACAGAGAATTCATAAGAAGTAGAAGAGATAAAGCTGAAAGATGATATAAGCTATACAAAAATAGATTGACAAAGATAATTAGGATAAGTAAGGAGAATTACTATAGTAAATTAATGGAAGATAGTAGAAACAATATCAGAGAGACTTGGAAAGTAATTAACAGCCTGATTAGAAAGAACACTGGAAAAGCTGATTTTCCCCAATCCATCTTAAAGGGATATATTCATATTTGCAATGAAAATATATTTACAAGGAAAATATTGCAAACAAATTCTTTGTAACTGTAGGACCGAGGTTGGCAAGTGATATTGTACAACCAATTAATACGGATGAAGTAAGTAATCTGACAGAAATAAATGTAAATAGTATGTTTCTTACAGCCACTTATGAAACAGAAGTCATGGGGATTGTCAGAGCATTTAAAAGCAAACGGTCTACAGATAATAATGGTTTTGACATGGCCTTAATTAAGGACACTATAGAAGGTGTGGTTAAACCTCTGACCTATATTTTTTATCTTTCACTCAGAACTGGAATCTTTCCAAATGAAATGAAAACAGCTAAAGTAATTCCCTTGTATAAGTCTGGTGGAAAAGATAGACCACTTTCTTTGCTTCCGCAATTTTCAAAGATTTTGGAGAAACTATTTGTTACAAGATTGGATAGTTTTATAGAAAAGCATAACATCCTGAGTGAGAATCAGTATGGTTTTAGAACAAACCAGTCTACTGGATTAGCACTTATGAAATTCATGGATGAAATAACCACCGCCACAGACAATAAATTACACACGATAGGAATTTTCATTGACCTTAAAAAGGCCTTTGATACGATCGATCATGGATTATTACTGCAAAAGATCTGCTCATTCCTGGTTGTGTTCTTATTTAAGTAATAGATGGCAATATTTATCCTGTGACAGGGTTTTTCCTGGCTCAAATTGAAGCAGAGGTGGCACCATCCTGACCATGCGCCATGACGTGCATGTATTTAGTAGGGGTGGACGATATTGATTTTTTGAC
>JAOPJI010059489.1:0-12574 GCA_027122695.1 Merluccius productus
ATTAAAAAAACAGAAAACCCTGTGTCATAAATCTAAAAAGTAAAATAAACTGACATTACATGAATTTCCGATTTAATAAATATGCTTTGTCCAACAAATCAATGTCATTAATCAAATTAACTTTGTGTTGTTTTCATTTGGACGTGCCAAAAAAACTCTGGAGGTTTTATTGGCCATGTTGCAAAAGGCATTTGATCCCAGAAAAGTTGTTGAATGGATTGCAAAATGTCTGTGTGTTTCCGTCCATATTTTCAAATATAAAAAGTTTCATATACAGTGTAAATTGTGCCCAGTAGACACAAAAAGACAAAAAAAGAGAAAAGAAATATAAGGCCTGTTAGAAATTGGCAGCTGACCATAAAATTGTATTTTTCTTCTATTTGTTGGAGGCTTCTTGCATTCGGACCAAACCCTCCACACACAAACACACACAAGGCCTCTATTCTCAGTCTAAACATTCCCACGCCAGAGCTGGGAGACTGCAGTTCAGTGCTTGCAGAGTGAGGTTTTCAATATCCTACCACTTTACCAGTCAAGTACACAGAGGGTTTAAGGCAACTTGGAAGTCAGGTCAACATTCCCTGCATTTCCACTAAGCTTATGCAACCATTATGACTTATAATTATGATTATTACCCATTATAATCTCTCGTACACGGTCACTCTCCATCGTCCCCACCCATGCTGTACATTCTTCCACCTCCCCGCCATAATAAAAAAAAATAAACATAATAATTCCAGTCATCCTTGCTACTGTAGGAACCTAACAAGGCCTTTCTTTCTTTCTTTCTTTCTTTCTTTCTTTCTTTCTTTCTTTCTTTCTTTCTTTCTTTCTTTCTTTCTTTCTTTCGTTTTTAGGAGTTTTAAGTCTGTTCAATTTTATTTGGTTCTTTGTCCAAGTGTGTGGACTTGGCCGCTCTACACGCTCAGTGATCATTCATTAAGTCCAGGTCAGTGCTGCTTCTGCCACTGAAGGGCCGGTGCCGTTGACTCCCCAGCGCCCTCCTGTGGAGCTCATGTGTCTTTCTTGTTGCAGTTGTTGTCTGTGGTGGCATGGTGGTCGCTCTGCAGGTCTTCACCCTGAACGCATCCTTCCTTCTGGAGACAAGCCTGCTGCTGCTGCTCTTTGGCCCGCAGGTGTCTTGCTTTGACCGGTAAAGCTAGCACCAACAGCAGACACAGCAGGTGTATGCAGTAGTACCAGGACCTGGGGAATGACAACCATATGTGACAACTGGTAATTGACTTAAAAGTTAATTGACTTAAAAGTGAACCATAGTTGTAGTTCATTGACTGAAGTAAAGAGTTGTACTTGGATAGCTGTGGCCACTGTTCCAACTAGCATTACCATGTATTTACTTTAAAATAGTAGGAAAAAGTAGCACTGTTTAGATTTTGCCATACCATTAACGTTTTTATTAACTTGGATAGATATTTATAAACCATTTTTTTGGTGTCAAACTTCATTCAATTTAGCTCAGTTTGGTAATGATTGCTGTCAAACACAGATCTGACCCACAAATCACTCTCAATCAAATACTAATATAATTAAATGAGAAATAAGGGATTATTGCCCACATTGAGATGCAAGCTCCTGGTCCTTAAGCCTTTTTTAATGAGACTGATTTATGTCATCTCTCCAGAAGCCGGTAGCTGGTTCAACAGCCGCCCGTCTCCTCCAAATGTCCCAGACAGCTGTTGGGCCATCATTTCACTGCCGTGCCCCTCTTTTATATCCCCCTGAATAACCCCCGCCCCACCCACCCCCTGGTCGTTAAGCTGCTGTCACGGCAGCGCTAAGAGCCTGACCCGAGGTAGAACAGGGGTAATGAAAAGGTACTCATTCCTGCTCTGTCCCTATGAGAGGGGGTTTGCCGTGCCCGATTCATTTTAGAGCAGGTTGTCTGGCAACCGGAGGGTTGCTGGTTCGATCCCCGGCTACTCCTAGCTAAGTGTCGAGGTATCCCTGAGCAAGACAACTAACTGCCCTAACTGCTCCCGACGAGCTGGCTTCGCATTGCACGGTTGACACCGCCTGTGTATGAATAATTTTAAAGCCCTTTGAGTGGTGACAGGTATATATCAATATCAATATCAATCCAGTCCACTTACCAATTACTATCTACTCTAAATACATTATTAGGCAGGATAGTGTAGTATAGGGCAGGATAGTGTAATGGCTATGGTATTTGACTCCAAGCCGATAGGTACTGGGTTCAATCCCCAATGTCCATAGACTACCCTGTAGGAATCGTTGAGCAGAATGCCAAACCCTTGGCAACTCTCACTGACATTTATCTGAAATTACTGTAAGACTCTTTGGCTGAAGGTATTTGATGAACAAGTAAATAATAATAAATAGCCAACAATGATCTTGAGAGTAGAACCGATGGCATGAGAGCAATTGTTTGTACTGATATTGGTTGCCAGGATTCCCCATGTACCTGTAGAATTTGAGTGAGGGTCCGACGGCGAGCAGGACAAATGGCACCACCGTGTAGCTAATGGCAACCTGAGTCCCCGCCCACGTGATGACATCATAGACTAGCTTCCACGAGTCAGAGGCCTGGAAGTGTGGTCTTACATTGTGCCTGAGCTGGAAGAAAAAAAAGGGAAAGATGCATCATTATTACGTGATAAAATAGGTGTGCAAATATATTATACATTATATATTATAAATATTAAAACAGTAAAATGCATGAGTAGGCATTGCTGGGGGATCAGCTGCTTTTGATGCCTTTAAGAATGACTTTAGGGGAAGACGGGTTGTGTATCTGTATAATCTAACCAAGTCGAAATGAACAAAGGATTTCAAAGGTTGGTGGTACAATTGAGAAAGAGAAGTTACATATTTAATATATTAATAATATTAATTTATATATTTATAAAAAACACATGCATTATCTTTACTCTCCCCACTTTGTCAACCCTATGCTATAATATTATTACTATACTATTTTTATATAATATATTATAAACAGTATGTATCCAGAGACAGTACATATCTGTACCAGCAGGGTAAGTGTCAGTGTTTTTAAAAATAACAACATGAGACGACAAAATCAGGGCACTCACTGCACGTGCCGCCATCGTCATGGCGATGCCGGTGAGGAAGGTCAGGTAGTAGCCAGGGTACACCCCGTGCCACATGGCCGACAGCAGGAAGGTGGCAGCTGTGGGGTTGATGGGGCAACGCTCATAGCACACCCTGTCGACGGGATAGGAGGGGGCGGGACCGGATGGGACAAGAGAGAAACCAATGAAGAGGTTTCATGGTTTCTTAAAACCCATTATAAAGACAGCATGTGTTGAGCGGGAAGAATAGTCTTTAAAATAATAGTCTTTTGGAAGTGATTGCATACATTCAATTAAAGACCTGTGAAGTTCTGTCTTTGCTACATGATGTGGAGCTATAATTGCATTTGGAAAAAAATGCATTTCAGGATACATTTCCCTTTCATATATTGCAAATGAACCAGGCATTATTTGATATTGAAGTTGTTAAAACTATACCTCTTTAGCCAAAGAGCTGTCTGGATATTCCAATTGTCGATGAACATCTTGAAACTGGTGGCAAACTGAAGGATAAGCATGTTGATAATATTAGACTAAGAACAAGGGGGTGAAAATGAACATTATAATGTAAGAAAAGACAGAAAATGGCCCCCTACCTCAATATCCATGATCCTTAGATTTGAGATGCGGTCCCATCTTGGGGAGCCATCTTTTTTGTATCCGTTGAAGCCAAACCCGGCTGCGTTGTTGATGGCGTCAGCTGAAAAAGAACATTTATTTAATGTTATTTGGGTAAACGTAAGAAAAATATTACAAAAAATATCAGTGAAATGTAGCCACTGAACCTCACATGTATTTGGCTCGTGTATGGAGGAAGTGTACCACTAGTAACCACTAGATGGCACTGTATTACACATACAACAGTTTACTGTTCATCAACACAATTCATCTTTCCTCACAGTAGAGCATGGACCAAAATCTATAAATAATAAGAAAACTAAAAAAGAATAGCATCATATCACTTAGTGGATAATGATATATATATAAATGACACTTATTTAATCACTAAATACTACATGATGAAATGATTTAGGATGACGTTAGTGGTTGCAGCAGCTGACTCACCTAGTGTCCAGACGAAGTAGTACTTGGGTCTCAGCGCCAGCATGGCCAGGTAGAGGTAGAGCACCTGCTGGTAGAAGGGGGTGGTGGAGATGAAGGAGGGGTCTACAGAACGCTCCACTGGCATCACCTTGCACAGAGCCAGGTACACGCCCAGGGAGATGGCACAGGTACACAGCTTGGAGATTACGTCATTCTGTGGGGAAATGAGGAGAGGAGAAGGAGAGATGGGGGAGTTTCAGTACAATCCAAATGATGAATTATTAATTATACAAATGGTACTACTAAAGTCAGTCAGAGTAGGCAGGAAAAAAGCAACTGTCTGGTATAATAAGCAGGATCCTCCATGTCCCCAGAAGTATGTCAACTTGTTCAGTAGTCAGACACATTTGTTTTGATTATTAATAGTAGAAATCAGAAACAGGTGATACTGTGGTGTTATGACATTACTAAGATGAGATCTCTATTACGTTGACTGCTCTACCTAAAGTTTCTTAAACGGCATGGCCCCCACTCCATCATTTAACTTGCCTTAATGCTGACTCATCGTGTATATTATCTAATTCCCCTAACTTACAATACAATGACTACTTTATCTTTGTTCCTCTCTTTCCGGGCACAAGAAAGACACCCCACTTAAATCCCGCAGTGATTATAATTGGGCGGAAGTGACTCAGAGGTGGATTCACCACATTCAACTTCTCTACTCTCTCAGGGTTAACTTGTAATACAAGCTAATTACATAGCAACACCACGGTAGCCATTGCTTGAGGATAAAACAACTTATAATTACTTTTTGTCCCCCAAGAAGAGCTATACAAAGCTTTACATCTTTACTATTGTTATTAATATGTTGGCCTGCCCATGAACGGCACAAAATTTAAAAAAGCATTAGCTCATTCCAAGCCGCAGGCTAATCATTTTTAAAATAGGAATTGGAAATGGTAGTGATCTATCAAAGAGCTTTTGTGGGTGACAGAAAGTTCACTAAGCGAGTCATGTTAGTTTCAAAACACATTTAGAAATGTTTTGCACATCACGTAACTCCCTTAACTTCACAGGGACATGAGATAAAAAAATATATATATATATTATTCAAACCCGATTTCCATTGTGCATGCATGTGTGGGCGTGTATATGCATGTGTAGAGATATACAGTAGAAATATATAGTAGAGCTATATAGAGACGTATAGTAGAGACATATAGACAGTAGAGTAGACCGTAGGCAGTACCTTGGGGGAGGGCTCGCTCAGCTTGTACTTCCCATTCTCCTTTCCATTGGCCATCTCCTGGTGTTGGGGGTGGTAGCCTGTGCCTGCGATGAAGGCCATGTATTCGTTGTAGGAGCAGGTGGGCCCAGCTAGGATGCTCATGAAGTTACAGTTGTAGCTCAGGTACTCCAATAAGCTGGGCATCCGCCTAAGAATAAAAGAGAAAATAGACAAAGGCTGATACATTGTTTTCAACATGACCTGTTGAGTTATACATCGTTACATTCCCGTTTATCATGTTGTTGGAAATCGTCCCCGCAACCAGGCATTAAAACTGTAACGGCCTGTAGTACTTCAAGGTCTTTAGCTTCAGGTTTTTCGGTACCGAGACTGTATTGTACATATCCTGTGGATCATCATGCCGGCTGGGGCTGATGGGGGGGATCTGGAGAGTGTGTGGTCTCTCCGCATTTCCTGTTGCACTCTGTGCTACTGAACTCACAGGCTGAGGTCGTAATACTGAATGTGGTTTTGTGACATTTGCTACATTTGGGTTATCAGGCGATGATCAACGGTGCCAAATTGTTTTTGGCTGTCCTCCATTAGTCAGAGCAGCTATTGAAATGCACACCGCCATGTTAACATGCAAACACAGTTCGGATCACAACCATCTCTATTTTAAACATAGACAAATCCTAAATATGTGTTTAATATTTAACCAACTGTTTCTGTACATTTTTTGTGTAAATTCTTTCATACTTTCCTTTCTGCAATGCTAGCCCAAAAAACCAAGGATGAAAAAGAACAATAAAGACTAGAAAAGAGGATGAAGGCATGTGAACCCTTCTACAATGTGGGTCACATGACGCAAGATCACATGATTGCAGTGACCGGGTGGTTACATATTTACCAGAATAATTCAGCAGGTGGATAAGCATTTGGTATGACTGTCCCAACACACAGCAATGATATTGGTATGAAGACCAACGGTGGATAGGAAGACTCTTAACTTTTTGTTTTAGAGCTATACCTTCTTCATCTTGTATTTTAAGACAACAGTTTGCTGATGTGAAGTTCAAAAAACATACCTGAGTCACATACCTGACAGCAAGGTATTTCTGACTGGGCTTAAGTTGGTCCTCCCTCTTGGCCAAACCTACACAGAGACAGAGACAGTAAGACAGAGAGACAGAGAGAGAGAGAGAGAGAGAGAGCCAAAGACAGACATGGCAGTGGCCAACTTGTGCACATAATAACCATGCATTAGCACAGGATGTTTACAAAGTGACACCAAATTACACGTTTTTTTTATAAAATCAGCTCATCGGCACATCAACGAGTACCTAAAACACACACACGCACACACACACACACACACAAACAGTAGAAAAGTCTCTCCTTTAGATAAGACTTGAAGAGTGAGCTATTAAGCTTTAAGAGGCTCTTTCCACACCATACTCCATTAGGTTATTGCTACAACTCTGTTCGATGACATAAACTACAATTCAGGGCTGGTAGTAGTCACTATTTTATAATAGGCAGTCGACACTCATTAGTGAAAACCAAGTGTTATAGAGTGTGTTATGTTTAGCATAACAATGGCATGCACAATTTCATATAAAACTCCTAATAGAGCGTTTTAGAGAAGGTCATGGGTTTCTTCCTGGGGATAAATGGTCTTTACGGAACATGTCGGGTTTCTCTTTGAATGCGGGTGCTTGGTACCAGGAGGACATCGCTTGCTCATATTTTACTGAGCAGAGAATGTGATTAAGTAAGGAAAGTGTGCAACCATAGCCACAATTTCCTGTCTGGGGATTAATAAAGTACATCTTAAGCAAGTGGCTTAATTTCCTTCTGCTTCAGGAGCCAGCTTCATTGATCCCCGTTTAGTATGTTTTATGATGTGTTTTTGGATGTCAACGGATGATTGTGAGGAGTTGCAAAAGTTAAAAAAACAATGGAATGGGAACAACGGGACCCGACTGAACGGCTGGTTCGCGCCACCTTGCCAAAAAGTCCATGTTTCTGGTTTACCTGTTTCTGTGTCTTTGCATGGACATGGATTACAAATATGCCTCCTCCACGAGGTGAATACATTTTTCAGCAAAGACATCCCTCTGTCTCAACCCTTCTGCCCTCGCTCTCTGTCTGTCTTTTCAACTGAACAAACTGGCTGAGCACTGGCTGACGTGTGCCCATATACTTGAAGTACTCAAATAAGCGTGGAGGTGGCTCACCGTCATGAATTTCAAATGCCAGGCTTGTGATCTTCTGTGTTATGACCATCATGGGCCTAGGAAACAAAAACAACAAATAGCCTGAAACATTCTCTGGGATATTATCTGGCTCATGTTATACCCCTTAAAAGGAAAATTAAAGTATTTATCTCATTATGAGGTGATGACAGACTGGAAACAAAATCGTTGGAACCTTTCACCGTACAAAGAAATGTTGTATGTTTTTTTTTTTGTATTTTTTTTTTACAACTCTATTAATAGCGCAGGACGGACGCGGTTTCTCACTCTGCACAGAGGCAGTGTTGCTGTGAGGGAGTTTGGGGCTGCACGGGGTTGCTAGGCAACAACTGGCTATGCACCCCTTACCCCCGGCTGGGTGCTCGGTCTTATCCAGGTGGTCCGCCAGGTACGGTACCATAACCACGAGGAACACTGGTCTATGTTAATGTGCCTGTGGACGAAATGTAAAATACACATACTCTCTCCGCACAAGATCGTAGCGTCACTGTGCTACTGGGAACTATACGTACGCGAGACAACATGGACCTTGCTTACCCTGTGAAGTCGGCAGAGTACATGCCGTAGTCGAAGACGTAGACCCGCGTTATCTGACAGAAGCTCAGGTAGCCCAGCGCCACGATGAAGCAGTACCTGTGAAGCGAAGAGCGGGGAAATGACGTACATAAATGTAGATGGGTTAGTACAGCTCGGTCAATATGCTGAAATTGATTTGCAGCATAAACCGTGCATAACACAACATGAATATCGTTTTTATTGCGTTATCAGGTGCTATTGTGAACATTGAATGAGGGGGGCAACTCGGTGCATGAGCATAAAGTCCTCAACCCCGGATCTGAATTCTGCAGAGACAATGTGTGTACATGATGTCGTTGTTCAATTGTGCGTCTCTTCAGTCCACCCCTTCTCCACCCCCCCCCCCCCCCCCCCCCCCCCTCCCCCCCTCATCTCTACAGAGAACAGGCCAGGGCTTCTTCTAGTGCAGAACAAAAGGACCCCTGGTATCAGCAGCTGCGTGGCGGTTGCGGTGGCCCCCTAAGGAACTGTTGCAGAGAGAAAGGAGCCAGGCGTCTCCAAGACGAAGGGGAGGGCCAGAGGAGGACTCCCATAGAATGCCTCTGTCAGTGGAGGAAGATGGGGAGACGATGAGGCGCTGTGGCCCGCTGGCACGAAACGGCTGCTGATTGGGCCCCAAACTCTGCTGCTCCCCGCTAGCCTGCTAGCATCTCTCTGAACACGCAGCCAACAACAATAAGAGGCTTGTGTTGGACTAAAGGGAGGGGGGGGGCGGGGGGGGGGGACTGGAAGACACAGCAGATAGCCCTCAGGGACAGACCGAAAGAAACCGAATGAATGACCGGTTGGGATTTTACATTCTCGCATGCTGAAACACATTTGTTCGACTTTCCGTGGATTTATAGAGCACAAAAAAATAGTCCAGCCATGCTTTCGTGTTGATCTGCTTCATTATTTTGAGTGTGCAGCTGCTTTTTTAAATATCCAAATTTCTAGCCACCGTTACTCACTCAAGGCAACGATTAAAAACAACATTGCAAAATAGCAGCGCTGCAACAGCTTAAAAAGTTCCGTGACCCCCGAAATTAATCAACGAGGCTTCAGATACCAGAGGCAGCTTTAGCCGAGCGCCGAGCACAGAGCGAACATCTGGTAACAGCTGCATGCCATTTCGCCGACAGGCGAGGAATTCTGCTCTACCGCCTCGTTGGCTCTGCACTGTGCGCCTGAATGTGGGCTTTCAGTGGAGTGTGCTGTGCATAGTCTCCTCCATACTTAAACCTCCATGTTTGTCCTACTCACTTTCATATTTAGAGGCGTGTGTGTCTTTGTGTGTCTGTGTGTCTGTGTGTTTGTGTGTCATCTTCCTGTAATGTTATCATCCTATTTGCAAGATAACCATAGATACTGTCTACTAAATTTTACTGTGTGTGCGTGTGTGTGTGTGTGCCTGTGTGTGCCTGTGTACGTGTGCGCGTGTGTTTGCACTTGGGTAACTGTCATCTACGATTGAAAGCAGGGATGCTGAGGCCTCACATGGAGCCAGGCGCTAAATTAGGTTAGAGTCCGTGCTGTGGGAGAGCTGTAGATGGTTCACCATGCATGACAGGATGCCCCAGGGAAGCTAGACAGTAGCTTATAGCTAACATACACCATATAGTAAAAAAGTAAGTAGAGGTTTGTTTCCATAGTGAGCGAACGTCTCCAAGCTAATATTATTCTCACACAAATACAATCTCATGGGTAATAAGAACAATTCTCTACGCACATTATAATGGGAAGGTTTTTTCTTTGTATCTCTAGATGACGAACTCTGAAACTCCCCGTGTTGCCCGTGCCGATTTCACATCCAGTGCATGTAAAAGCGTACACAAGGCCACCCATTTCACTGACACACACACGCATATGTACCTGTATGTACACTTATGTATCATTACGACAACAACAACAAATAGCAAATGTTGAGATGAATAGAACTGAATGACTGCTTTTCATAAACCAACACTCAAACCAACAACAATGTTTCATCTCGTGTGTGTGTGTGTGTGCGCGTGTGCGTGTTTGGCGTTGTTGACTATAAGTCTTAGTATGACCTCTATGGTCTTAGCCTGGTTCTAGCGGTCAGGATGGGACACGATCGGTGGGTCTCGTGGGAGGGGGGGGGACTCTCTGGCATGGTAGCCTCAAGTGCTGGGTGAGGCCGGGGACACTGACTACATGTGTCAGCTAGTGGTGCCCTCCTGGTGTCCAGCTAATCTATTCTGAGAGAGGGACTTGGTCTTCTCAAGGTGGGTCAACAGACCGCATTTTAAAGGCAAGGGCCATCATCCCGAGAGACCCTGTTTTATGGATATTGTTTTTGTTTATATTCAAATATATTTGAATTAACGTGCACATGTTTGGAGGCGGGAGGAAGGAAACCTGTGTGGAGGGGAGGGGAGAACGCAAATAAATAAATAAATATATATATACACATTTAAAAGGGAAAATATATATAGGAACAAGACAAGCCCCGCCTCCCCTCAATTCTCTCATTCGATTGGTTTTGTAGGCCGTTCACTTCGGCCCACCGCTTTAGAACGATCGGTCTGTTTATCCGCCGAGGCACGCAGTGGCCTGCAACCTACCGCTATGGTGATTTAGCTGAAGAGGCTCATTTCATGAGTAATGGAGGATGAAGTGGGGGACGGGTTCAGTCAGAATTAACGGTTAGTCATCTCGGTAGTGTCGGCTGTGGCTCAAACATGTCTCCTGTACCTCTATGTGTACACGTGTAGCAGACCAGATTAAAATGTATTCAAAAGCCAATAAGTAGTTAACAATACAATATGCATGTCATATTATGTATACAATATGCATTATCTGTCATTCATACTAATATATATATATATATATATATATGTATATACATATATATATACACACACACACACACACACACACACACAAAAACATACATACATACTCTGATCAAAATATCTAATATAAACCCTTTTATGTATTTATTGTAGTATGTATTCAGCTTTTTAATGGAGTAAAGATTTGTAAGAGTAAATAACATGTAGACTAACATGGTTCGCCGGTGGGGGTTACTACAGGGAGCCTTTCCAGAATAGTCTCCCAGAAAACCTTTTCATGGTCACATTCCAGTCCTCCTCCCACTGCCGTCACTCCCACTGAGCTACAGGGAGTGACAGCATCAAGAGCAAGTGTGAGAAAGAGGGAGGTTTGCAGCTGCAGCACCCATGAATGACATGAAACACGACCCCTCCTGGCCACCGAACAAAGAGTTCCCAGTTTACCTTGAGCCCCATTTGTTTGTACAGTTTAGCATAAAGAAAGCGCTCTCCAAATCTGGCAGTGACAATGCTGTTACTATGGAAACCCAGATATGTCTCTGATAAAGCACATAAAAACGAGTCTGTGTGTGTGTGTGTGTGTGTGTGTGTGTGTGTGTGTGTGTGTGTGTGTGTGTGTGTGCGCACTTTGGCACTGAAGCCGATCCTTAAACGCCAAGAGTGGAAGAGTGGACGATGCATTGATATGCATGAGATACCTCTCGCTGTCAATAATGGCATTACATTGTGTAGGGAACCTTTACTGTAACCTGTGGTCTCGTTGTTGCCGAGCACAGGCTACAGTAGAGCAACACTGAAGTTCGTGAAGTCCTTATTGGGCAGCACATGCACATCGTCGTTCCAAGTTGAACGGTCGTAGGTACCGGTGAAGCTAACAAAATTGGATCACCTCGGCCTCTAGTACAGTACAAACTCAAAGACGGTAATATATGCACTCGCACAGACCACAAGTTAAACGCCAAGCCGCCGGGAAGCTAATCAGACATTAGTAGTACAGCGCTGCATGCCGTGGGTCACTTGCAATGTCGAGCTCAACAGGTCACCGGAGCCCATTCCCTCACCTCTCGCTGAACCTTTACAGGCGGTCGGGTTAGTTCAAACTCTCACAGTCATGTCGTCGTGCCCCTTTTGTGAATATCTGTCCCCAGAAAGTCCCTGAACCCGGTGGTTTGGGATGAACTTTGAATCAGTGTGCAAGCATTGACTGGTCTATGCTAGTCTGGTCTTGGCTAGGAGCGTTTTGTTGCATAAAATAGTACTGCGATAGTTACATAAATTGTACGAATAGTACTAATAGTACTATAGTCCACATACAAGGCCACACACACACAGAGGTCAGAAACACTGTTGTTTCGGGATATTTGTGTGGTGCACCAAATCTGTATGTTTACTTAGTTTCTGATGCCGGTAGCATTTCTTATGAATAATTTGGAGAGCTATTTGGGGTGTTTTGCCCTGAGGTCTGCTTTCCGTGTTTACACCTGCTCTTCTAATGAATAGAGCAGCATTTACAGCCTGTGTGTGTGTGTGTGTGTGTGTGTGTGTGTGTGTGTGTGTGTGTGTGTGTGTATGTGTGTGTGTGTGTGTGTGTGT
>JAOPJI010059527.1:0-24721 GCA_027122695.1 Merluccius productus
AACAAGAAAATACGCGTTTTATGTTTTTTTCAGAAAGTCTACAAAGAGTTACATAGCACTCATGATCATTTTTAAATGCTGATTATTAACGTAATTGTATAATTAAAAATTTACACTTAATTTATGTTTTATATTTAATTTCAGACAATAATTGTCATAAATAAAGGCAGTGGCTATTCCCACGGGTCCGTATAATCCCTTGTTCGGGCTGTCTATTTGCACGGTGCCGAATATCTTTTTATTTAAAGAAGATATTTTAAATCTAATTTCACAAATATATAGAGCTATTTTTTCTCTATAGAATTTGAGATTTTTGTTCAAATCTGTTTCATGCGATTTTTTACATATGACACATGCGTATGTTATTATTGTAAAGAGTTTTCCAACAGTTTGTTGTGTTATTTATGATTTTATAATATATCATTTTCATTTTTAACTATGATTAACCAAAGTTGGTTCAAAAAAGTATGTTTGTTGCAATTTAAAGCGTGCGCATTAAAACGCAAAATAGGTGATAACTCTCTCTTCTAATATTGCAATAATTCATCATTTGTTTAAATTCCCACGACCTTTTATGTGTATATTTATTCAACGTGATATTTTTTAACATTTTTATGTTTCTGTCAGACAGATGCACTGATGGGTATTGGAGCTTGCGTTCAAAGTCGAATTATTTCGTATAAAATAATATATTACTAGCGCGAACTATTATACCATGTTCGGTAGCGACGATCAAATTTTTAATATTGTTTTATTACTTTAAACAATAAAAATGTGTAACACAATTAAATGAGGGTCTAATGAAGGTTCAGTACATAGTAAAACTCACATTATATCAGTGTTTCCCAACCTTTTTTTCTCACGCCCCACTTGTTGGTCAAAAAATTTTTGGCGCCCCACCGTATTTTAAAATATTTATATTGTTTATAACCATCACGAAAAAAATTTGAAAGTTATATTTTTAACAATAAAATAACGCAATAACTAAAAAAATAAAATATTTATTTTATTATTTTTAATAGATGTACTATAATTATATATTTTTTAATAACAATAAAATCCTAATATTTTTAAGATAAATAAGAATTTTCAGTGACTAATAAAGAAGCTACATGATAATTTCAAATACATAAAAGAAACATACAAACAGGTTTAACTTATAATGTTTATTTTTCGGTAAATTTTAAGGTGTATAAACCTATAAAAGTACCAAAATTAATCATCAACAATATACGAACCGCTAAAAATATATATTGGAACAACTTGAACTATCCCCAAAATATATCTAGTTAATTTTATTAAGTAGCCGATATAAAGTGACTTTCTAAAATCACTCAATGGGAACCTTGTGTATGGCGTTGGCGATACAAATTAATAATTCGTGGGTATAGTTTTGTCAATTAAGGTCATAAAAATTTGTCTACTAGTAATGCCAAGTCGATTTCTTTTCCTGTCTAACAAATTTCTCACTGCACTAAAGCCACATTCTATCAAATATGACAGGAAAGGGAACAAAATGTTTCTTTTAAATGCACAAATATTTGGATACTTCCTGTAGAAATCATTAATAATCCAAAATTTTAATAAATAAATAAATAACAATTCCTATCAATTTATAAGTATGAATAAACCAATTACAACAATTGTATATCACGCTTCAAACACAATTTGAAAAGTTTACGAGAACACCGACCCTCGCTCTTCGCGGCTGGCCCCCAGCTGACCCACTCCTCTATACTTTGTATAAAAATTTTCCACGCCTCACCAAAAATTTCTCAAGCCCCACGTTGGGAAACACTGTGTTACAGTATTTCACGATCAAGTTGCAAACGACGCGCGCAAATTATAAGCATGAACAGTCAACAATTTGTTAATTCTGAAACAAGCACTTAAAAATACAACGTTTCAAAAAAAGAGATCATGTTATAATACAACATAACGTAATATAAAATTATAACACTGTATAATCGAATAATATAGTCTGGGAAAACGAATCGCCAACTTGCAGTGGACTTTGGCCTACATGAATCGACGGTTTCGTGTATTATTAAAAAATACAACAAAACCGGATCATATAACAAAGAAGCGACTGGCAAAGATCGTTAATCACTTCTAAATAATGAACATAAACGTTTCATCATTGAACAGGTAGAGGAAAACTGCACGCTGTCACTGGATCAACTTTATGAGAATTTTAAAGGCAAACTATTCAAAGAGCCTTGAATCAATTTCACTACACGTTGAAAATTTTTTCTCTGGTTCCAGTTGATCGAAATTCAGCCCGTACCATTTCTCTTAGAGTTGAGTATGTTTTACCTAATGTAATATTGTTAATAATTTATTAGTTACGTGATTGAATACATACGTCTAGAACCAACATACTCGGACGTGATTTTCATTGACGAATCAGTGTTTTCAGCTTTTTAGAGGAGTTATTTATAAATATGTCCTCAATATAGATGCACTGACGGTCATATATCGAGGAAAATGTGGTCTTTCATAAAATAAAAAGCGTGAGAACACTTATAAACAGCAGTGGCCACAAATTTCTACTATTGTCACCATATTCACCTTTTTTCAATCCTATTGAGGAAGTTTTTGGACAATTGAAATCAATAGTGAAAAGGATGGCCCCCAGAAACTACGAAGAGCTGCTTCAGTGTATTGAAGTTATTCCCAGAAAGTAATTGCGGAAAATTGTCAAAATTATTTGAGGCACTCAAACCCATGCTTTTCTGCTTCCTTTGATCAAGAACATATTAATAAATAAAATATATTTAATTATACTTTTGTTTCTGTTGGTTTTTGTGTCGTTTACATCTTTATTTAGCATGTTTGCAATTTGATCGTGAAATAATGTACTAATAAGGTGCCCAATTTCGGAACATCTATATAAATAGATAAATTTACGATTTAAATATTTTCAACACACTCTGTATTCAAAACTATTATTCATATTGTAATGTGATATTAACACTTAATTGAATGCGTTGCTGACAATAACTCTGCACTAAACACCGTTTCATTGTCAATTCGGTCATCAACGCCATATTAAATCACTTATATCATTGGTTATAATTACTGTACAACATTTATTTTTGGTAGGAATCAATATTATTATAAGATGTTTAAAACGGTATTAACTCTACTTTATGTAATTGCTTAAATAAAAAGAAAACGGTGGCGCATGCTTCCTCGTGTGTGTAACACACGGACACTACTCTTTTATATATATAGTAGATAAGATTGTTTACGAATTAGTTATGACGTACGGGCAAGATAACATTGACAAAATTTTGGAATCATTTGATAATTCCGCTAAAGAGCCACTATCTGGTGACAACTCTGATTACATTATTGAAGATGATAATGAGTATTCTGACGAAGAACCAATTCGTCACGATATTGGTGATGATCAACACTTATATTTATCTTCAAACCAGAACAAAGAGGAAGAACACCAATTCAAGCAAGGTTTGGATACTGTAGTATCCAAAAGGATTTGTTCACCTCTAACTTCTTTAAAACAATTCATTTGAATTGAAATAGTTTCTCAAGTTATAAGCTCCACAAATTTTTTTCTACAGACAAAAACCAATTTAAATTACAGGCTCACCGAACAGCACTTTTGGAAATGGATAGGAGCATTATATTATGTGGGAATGATGAAAGGCAAAAGCGCAACTACGGAATACTGAGAGAAGAATTGCTTTTCTTTCAACAAGTAATTAATGTTCATCTTGAATTGTAGTATTTTCACTGAATTAACTTTTAAAATTTCTTTAGTTATTAGTCACTACGATCTGCAGATACATTAGATTTGATAAACGTGAAGAAAGAGAAACACGAAAATATGCCGCTATCAGTTTTGTCTAGAATAATTTCATCTCAAAATGTAAACTAAACTATACCTCATCACCGTTTCTTACGATAGACCAACAACTGTGTAGTAAAAAAAGATGTTCCTCAAGACTTATATATTCCTACAAAGCCAGGTAAGTATGGTGTTAAAATTTGGTGTTCATGCGACGCCGATAATTCCTACTTTGTCAATGGTTAAACTTATACTAGTAAAGTGGGGAATCAGGGCGAAAGCGTTGTAAAAACTCTATGCGACGATTTTATTGATAAAGAAAGAAACATTACTTGTGATAACTTTTTCACCACTATGGATCTCGCAAAGTACCTTTTAAAACGAAAAAACACTATTGTTGGCACTGTCCGTAAAACCAGAAAATTTTTACCACATGGTTTTTGTGGTAACGCTAAACTAGACACATTGGTTCCGAATACATATTCCGCTACAAAAATGTTACCATTGTTCGACACACTGAAAGCCCAAATAAATCAGTGTTAATATTATCCAGCCAACACAATAGCAAAATAATTCTTGAAAATGGGAAACCAGAAATTATCCATTTTTACAACCAAACCAAGGCAGGCGTGAATACACTTGATCAGTTAGTTCGGTGCTATACTGTTAAAAGAAGAACAAGGAGCTGGCCACTCGTTATATTCTATAACCTACTTGATATTGCTTGCTATAATGCAATGATACTGTATAGATTGAAATATCCTGAATTGTTTCAAACAGACAGCAAAAGGGCAAGACGAAGATTCATAGTGGAACTAGTCGAAGAAATCAATGATACCTTCTCCCTGTTAGATGAAAATTTTCCAATCCAACCCTGCAACAGATATGAAACTAATATAAGAAAAAGATGTTCCATTTGTTTAAGAGGTAAAGACAAAAAGTGTACCACTGGTTGTGATCATTGCAACAAACCTATGTGTAGGTCTCATTTGACAACATTGTGCAAAGATTGTTTAATAAATACAAAACATTAGACACATAGTTGCATGATTTTATTAAAGGTTGTTTTTATCTGTAGTTTTTTTTTGAAATATGTCGGATAAAAGTTTGGGGTCAAAAATGACCCCAAACTCACTTAGTGGTGAAAAAGTTTAACTCAGTACGAGTGTTAAGGAAAAAAGTTTTATCGCACATGCGCAGTCAGGGGTACACACACACAGACAGACACACGGACACTACTCTTTTATATATATAGTAGATAGTAGATAGATAGTTTAATTTGGTCCATTTGGCCAATGTCACATCTGTCATCGCCAACATTAAACATATTGGCCAGGATGTAATTCATGAACTCGCAACTACAATGACTAAGTTAACATGTACTCTCCTGAAAATAAGACTTTGTCTGCTCTACAAATGTACACATACATAGTGGTAATGTTAAGTTCATACGGAAAAGTTACTGTAATTAAGTTTTCTTCCATGTGGAGCAACAGGGATGAATAGTAGTCCCAAGCAACAAATTTCAGTTGTCGTCCATTCCAAACTAATGTGTTAACTTTGGTATTCTTTGGCAACGTTAAGGTATCGTCAACACTATAACTAGTTTAAAGTTTTTTGCTTATTAATTATTTATATCTATATCGATAATTGAATGTGAGTTCATTGGCAAAGCTTGGAGATATTTCTGGCTAGAGAATATCCATCTTAGTTATCTATAACGATTTTCGGCCTTTTTGAAAGCTCCAGATAATTTTTAATTCTTCTCTGATGTGCTGCGGAGAAACTTCATTTGAAATAATAATATATAATATAATTAATAATATTAATAATACCACGACATGGTTCTACGACTGCGATAAATACCTTTATTCTATGGGCATATTGCTACTGTTTCCTACGACTTTACCTTTTAGTCGCAAATATAAAAGTGGAAAAACCTGGAGTTTTCCATAGATGGTATTTCATTTGGTTCTGTAAAGCGTTCAAATGTAAACATGCACAATTATTAAAACAAATAATTGAAAAATATCAATTTAATTTCTTAAAATATTTATTCTTCAGTTTTTTATTGTGCCAGATATTGCAATGAAATAACAGGATAGTTTGATGAGCTAACGCAGCTTTTAAATCAGTACAAATTTCAGCCACATCTAACGCAGAGCGGGATTATTTTGAGGCAGTGGCCATTCTCATGGAAAAAAATATAAAAAACATTGTGTTTGTGCATGTGTCGTTGTTTATCTCACCAATATCTATTTCTAGAAAAGATGCAAGATTAAGATGTTTCAGAATCTAACATATTTAATTACTTGTGGCCCTAAGAGCGCTAACGATGGGTCACAAATAATTAAATATAGGTCAAACGGGAGATAAAGTGATTAATTTGTCCACGTCGACATTGAAAATTGGTTAGAAATAATACATCAATTTTGTTTGATAAAGTGAACAGGATGGTACATCAATTGACACATATGAGAGTCTAATTAGTATAAGACTGAAGGTGTACGATAATATTTTTAACTTTATTGCATAACATTTTTCCTTCCAAAAGTTTCATAGCCGTTAGCGCTTTCATAACTCATCTATTACTCTGCCAAACAGTCCAACGTCGGATAAACTGATGTCGAAACTCAGTAAAGTTAGACACATCGTCCTCTTCCAGGTTTTCTTATTGTAAGACTGTACACAGAGAAATGGATTGGTAACACAATCAAAACCTTAGTGATATCAATTAATGTATCTTAAACAATCAAGACTCTACGTGATTACAATTTAAATCTGATCAAAGTTATACGCGTCATTGAACATTTCCCTATCAGAATAGTTTTGAACAGACTTTGATTATAAATGAGGATTTGCCACTTTCTGAAATACTTGTAGAATTATATTGAGGTTTTGATGGGCACATAATGGCTCACGCAAGGTTAGTAATAGCGCGCCATGAACAATATATTGCCACACAAATTGAATAGATAATGATTCAGTCGCATTTAAAATATGATATTCGAAACTTTCTAGTGAAAAGTATTGTGATAATCAAATATCTATGATTCTATGTGATTAAAATGATAATCTGTCACTTTCACTTTTTTTGGCAACGAAGTTATCATTTTCTCCATTGAATTGTGATTTTCTTTTTCTCGATATCACCAAAATGGTACCAATTAGTGCGACAAACAAAATGGAACAAACTATTCCGATGATAATAACCACCAAACGCTTGCTACCACCTTTGTGGATGGTTGCTGCATTCAGAAGGCGTGGATCGGTCATAGCATAACCAAACAGCCATTCATTGTCTATGTCCTACAAGATTTTATAACGATATATAGAATATTATATTGGGCAGTAACTTGATAGGTGTAACTCAGACTGTGTTGTTCAATAAAATAACTTGACGTTCGTAATACGTCCTGCAAATTACTACATAAATATGTAAACTCGGCGGAAGTTTTCTAAAATTAAAAAATACTGCATTTTGTAACATATGAATATGAGATACCGCTGTGCGTTCCTCGCTGCATTTTGTGCATTCAAAATCGAGCAATTTTTGCAGTTCAGTGTGCTCTATAGGTTGTTGTGGGGAAGAAAACGCCTTCAGTGGCAAATAAATCTAAAGTGTTTATGAATAAAGTCCGAATTCAGCTGTTTATACCGTAAAGTTCTTTTTTGTGGCATATATCGGAAAAGTAGTGGTTTTTACGTAAATTTTACAGTATTTTGTCCCAGCGTTATCGCGAGTAGTTAATTCGTTGAAAATTTTTTGTTTGCAAGCGTCTTCGTCATAAGAAGCTCTTTTCGCATATGGATACAGTCGAATTTGGTCAATCGATGCTACATCACATCTATCGTTGCCAGGATGATACATATTATGTATTTGGAATTTCATAAGTGAACTTCCACACACACCAATTGTGTCAATAGTAAGCGTGTGTAACTGCTTATCATCATTACCCTACAAACATCAATTTTATTCATTCTGATGAATGATCCACTTTGTATTTTTATTACCTTATGATCTTTCGTATTTTTAAAACGACTTACAGAATAATCCCACGCTACAAAGTTCGTTTGTTCTCCATTCCGGGTTATCTTATTAACCTTCAAACCTTTGGGTAACTTTACATTATCTTCAATAATGTAGCCAAGCAATAAACCAGGTTCTGTAAAAAACATGAAACCGTCCACCTCTTTGCTCCATTTCTTCAGAAGAAATTTGTGAGAAAACGAAAACCAATATGGCTTACATTCCTATGTCGGAAATAAAGCAACCTCGATCCCACCTCAGTCACAGTGTCTATGATATTGAAGAACTTCCGCCCTTTAATTTTTGAATATTGTCCAAGCCTATCATTTATTACGCTTCTAACCAAGCTCGTTGATGTTTTATCAACCAACCTTGAATTATGCCAACATAAACAGTTTTTGTGTGATGATATATTACATTGAAAATTTCCACGGGAAACCACCCAGATATTCATAGTGGATTGCTGACAAATCTGAACCTTTGACTTCATCTATAGTTTCTGCGTACGAAATGCAGGCTAGAAGTATGTCAACTATTCGTTTAATAGCTTCCGCGTTTATTTCGTCTAGAAGTAGCATTCAAATAGTTCGCATAGCCAACTTAGGTGATACCTTTAGAACATTTGTTGAAATGTACTTTTTTTACACCAGATGGCTCGTCTGGCGCGTTCACCTCATAAACATACGCCATCATTACATTTTTTATGTCATGTATTACCACCGCATACTAACACAACAATGCAAACATCAATTCACAAATGGACTTGTACCTTCACATTAACATTGGCTTCAGAGTGTTTAACAATTTGAGCAAGTAAAAGAAGGTCTAGCAACTTCATTGTCGCAGTTGTTCTTATCGCAGGATTTAATATTCGTAAAAATACTCCTGGTTAAATATAATTAATCCCGATTCCAGACTATTGCCACCCAATCTTAGAAATGACTCCTCAAACCATGACAACCTCACAAATTGAACACGCTGCAGATATACACTGTTCCGTGTGCACTCCTACGCGATTAATATTGAATATGGAAGCAGCTAACTATCACTACTCATACAATGGCATTCAGACACTCTGTCTCGTAAGCGCTTTACTCATGCTTTTTGCATGACAACTTCAAGTCGAATGTGTCATTTAAATGGTATCTCTCCATTCTTTAAAAAATTCCGTGTTCTGCTAGTGAACATAATCCTTTATTGAACAGTAAAAATTATGAATTGATTTTAATTGATGCGTTGTGTAGTTACAGATAATTTCTAATACCCCCTGATATCATTTTAAAAGATATTGGAAATCCTTTTCATCCTATTTAAATATGAATATCAACTCCCGAGTACTAATTACCTAACATCCAGTGATTATAAAATGCCACACACCCAACAATCGTGACTTTATGATGAATATTAATAAATTATTTATTTAAATTTTCAAGGCAAAGTTCAATAGCAATTTTCATAAGGGACAACTGGGAATGTACCTACGTAAGTGCTTCAATAAGCCCTAATAAAAATAAGAGGGAAAACATTATGCATACCAAATATCGAATTATCGGTTGGCATAAAATATGTTTTAGAAAAATTCAGTTTGATATGATCTTTCCAGTATAGACGAAATCGTTGCGTGCGTGTAATTGGTTTTTTTGTTACCCGCACACTTTACACCACTACTCATATAATCGTAAAGAATAATATTTTTAAAATTTAGTGTAATTAAGTTACATTTTTATTAATACGTTTATACGCATTAGTTTTTAGTTGATTTTCAAAAATATAATCCGATTATAATATAAAAAAGCTGGTTTTCCTAATGTACACACAAATAGTTTGCTTTATAGTTATAATATTAAACTCCGTGACTAACAGAATTGGCATGAACATTTATAACATTTCAATAAGGTGAGTTTCTACGAGTGTGTGTGGGTGTTCGTGGTAATGGCCAATTACATGGTGGATCATTTGCCTTTGTAGTCAAAATTTTACAGTACTAGTGTTAATCATTGGTTTTTAAAGTCCGCTATACTGCAACTCTATTCATTGTTAAGTGTACAATTAAAAATCGAGCCAATGACCCACTTCAAGATTTATAATCCCACGTGTTGTTTTATTTTTCAGCATCAAATAAATTAGTAATTGATCGAATAATTCTTTATTGAATTTGTTTCCACGTCAACCTATTGTATAAATATTATTGATCCTTTCGCTTCTTCTAACTCAATTAAAATCAATCAGCAAATTTATTAGCCTTATTAATGACGGGTTATTTTAAAACATTTAAGTATTTTCAAATTACGTCATTGGTATAAACAATTTTCGCAACAACTAAGCTAAATAAATAGTTTGTCAAATAGTGATGTAAATCATTGAATTGGTAGAATGCGCAGTAAACTTAGCAAGTTAAGAATTGCGTTATATTATTTGTTGACAAATTATAGGTACAAAAATCAATTCAATGTAATAAACACCTAAATGAAACTTTCACTTAAAAATTGCCAAGCGACGCTGGGGTTTAGCGATAGTTGCGTGTAAAACAAGTTATGTATAAAATTGCTTGTTTCATTACACTAATTTATTATCAAATTTAATTAATAATTAATTAATTACATCGTTAGAGATAACTATATTTTAATATTTTAGGCTTTTTTGTACCAAAGAAAAGAGTTTAAATATTTCTTTTTTCGTACAAAATACACAGATTTTCTTGAGCTTGTATATCTACACCTAAGTAATCCTATAATGTAAGGTCTATTACAATTTGTATGCTAATGTTACTGCAATTTAAGTCTATCTACTACTCAGATTGATCGAATCGCGTGGTGTCGTAGTTTAGATTTTATGAGAACATCAAAAAATTAACTGGATGACCAGTTTAACTGTTAATCTGCACTTGGGCGCGCTCAATAACTAAAACAATCCATTTTATAAGTGGAACGATTCAACAATACTTTTCCAAAATAATAGAAAAGTAGTCGTCATTGCACACAGGCGAAAACAGATTTCTCCTGTTTCTAGAGAACCTATTCGGCGCGCAAGTGCGCAGGAAGTAGAGCTGAACGAAATGAGCCAAGTTCTCTGAAGTAAATTCGGCAGTACAATTCTACTCGATAGAAAACTCCGAACAACGCAAACTATATCTCCAGCGCACAATTTTGGTGTTATATCAAGCTTTTAATCGACTTAGCAGTCGGAAGTACAGAGTGGTCATTATGTACACCATAGATTAGATAGCCTAACAATTAAATAAACAACATTCACATCTGTTGATGATAGGTGTTAATATTATCCAACATGACAACCCCTAAACGACCACATGGCAGTTTCTAAGGCGCGACATGTTTGTCAACTAATAAACGTGTCGCTTATTTGTATGTCCTGCCCAATAAAATCTACAATGTCCGTAATTACAATTCCATACATCACACAAGTGACAACAGAAGAGTTCCACTAACAACTACATGTGATTTAGGTGCAGGATGCGCAGTCATGTACGTATAAAAACCTCGTTTTGTTTGATAGTTATCGAAAGGATTTTGTGAAAAAATGGACTCGAAGGTAGTGGAAAACGAGATCAGAGAGCAACTCTTACAACAAACCCCCAGCATGGAGTACATAGTGGACGACGACTGCGTCTATAGCGCAAGTGAAGATGAACATGACTATGACGATATCCAAGTGCATCACATCACAATGTCCTATTTCTACAAACCTCGGACCCTTATTGCTCTCACCACGATGATATCGGTTTTAATCACTCTGGCTTTCATTAGGTAGACCGAATATTTTTCCACGAGTTTCACACAATTAAATTAATTGCGATATTCAATATCACTATTATTATCATCAAATTAAATTGGTTGTCATCAAAAGTCGATAATTAGCTATAATTGGTTGTAGTTTGTATCCAATTATACAGACAATGACTTTCTAATTGAACGTGTTTATATACATATTTTTTAATTGGTGTTGGATTAAAATATTTTAATCGTTAAAATATTATCTCTCTCCAATAGCATACTCTAATATTTGCATACAGAGACGAAACTCTAAGTGTGCAAGACAACTATTGGATGGGTATAGCGGCAGTGTTTTTCGCGTACATCGTGTTTGCGTCAATGACATTCCCCAACGGCCCGTTTACAAGACCCCACCCAATAGTATGGCGGATTGTGTTGGGTAGGTTTCTGTGTGTTGAATAACCCCACTTAATTGATGCCGTAACTGTGGTTTAAATTGATATTTAATTGTTCACTGTATTTGATCCTTTTATGTATTGTTAATGTATTGAAGGCATCTCTGTTGTCTACCTGCTACTGTTGGTGTTCTTCCTGTTTCAGAGCTACGACACCGTCAAAAACATACTCTACTTTATTGATCCGCAGTTGAAATTGGCCTCTCCCGATACAAAAGTATACCTTCAAGTGAATTGATTCGGCGATGTGTGACTCGGATAGGTGTACAAAGTGAACTGTGACAAGTGGGAGACATTCGTCGGGTCAATTGACGTGTTCACAGTGGCCCACTTTTTGGGCAATGTAGCTAAAGCCATGGTGTTGCGTCACACAGAGATGCTGTGGGTTATAAGTGTGATGTGGGAAATAACAGAAGTGAGTGCTACACTTAACATCCATCTATTATACTCATTTAAACACACACCCACATACATTACAGCGTTTCATGAATTCACAATTATTAACACTAATAATTATGTAGTTGGCCTTTATTCATCTGCTGCCCAACTTTGCGGAGTGCTGGTGGGACTCTCTGATTTTGGACGTGCTCCTGTGCAACGGCCTCGGAATATACACAGGACTCTACTTGTGCAAGTTGTTGGAGATGAGAGAGTACAAGTGGGAGAGTTTCAAGTAGTCGTTACAACACTCATCCAATGTAACTAGTCTACATCAGGGCCCTTGAAGGTACCAAAAGAAAATTGAAACGCGTCATTTTACAATTCACCCCTGAAAGGTACACTAACTAACTCAGTTGTGTGTGTGTGTGTGATTGCACTAACCCGCTGTTATTTGTTAGCTGGTCAAAGGTTTCCTGGATGTGCACCAGTTCGCCATACCGAAGATACTTTCAGTTGTGTCTGCTTGTATTGTTCTTTCAGGTATGTGAATGGTGTGTGTTTTTCAAAAGCAAATGGGTGTCATACATAGATCAACGAGCTCAATTGTTTTTTCCTCAAACATATATTTGTAGTACCGTCCAAGCACTACCTGAATTTGGTTCGTCTTGGAACGGTGCTGGTATTGGTTGCTCCAGGACTACGGTTGGGTTGTGCTCTTCGAGCATTATTATTTTAACATTGCCTGCATTAGACAATACTACCTATACATATCGGACGCACGTTGCCATCGACTGGGAACCCACTGTTGGGCCTTCATGTGATTTGCTCGATATTTTTACTTTTCACCTTTATTATTTATTGGTATCAGTTAACTCGTTGAACCCTACTGTTGATATACAGCAACATTTGATCATTTCGTTGATTCTAGCTTAATTCCTTGAGTTCTCTTTGGATTATTCGGGTTTATAATAAAGCTTTGGTCAATTTGAAACCAAGGAATGACTCTTATTCGAATTAAATTAATAGAAAAACAAATAAATAGTTTGGCACCTGCGTGCGCGCATGTAGATGTATTATGTAAGGTCCAAATTTATAGAAATTTCCCACTAGTTTTAAAAAGTTGTTAGTTGAATAAGGTATTTGATGGTTAAATATCTAAATTTGTTTGGAAAAATTACGGAGAATTTGAACTCAAAACAAATCATAAGGTGCATTTGAACAAACCCAACGATCCATTTTGTAGAAATCTTCCCTTTCCTGTGATTGTAGGTAGTAATTTGTATCGCATAAATCGCAAAATTTGCATAACAACTAATAACCTCCATTTGATGTCTTATTCCAAGTGTCAATTATGGAGCACTAATGTGGCGATAAATAAGGCCAAACATAATGGTTTTAAATTCGCCATCTTATCACCACACAACACTATGTTTTAATTATTTCCACTAGAAGCGATCAAGCAAAGTATTCATTTTTAAATTAGACTAAACTATATCTTGCTACAATTTTGTTAAATCAACAAATTAAAATCTGGTATGAATATTTTTCTCATTCTGCAGTTTAACTTCGGCTTCAAAGAGCATCTGATTGCAGTATTTGTACTTTTTAAGAGCGTTATTTTACGTTTGGCTAAGAAATTGATACTCATTCACAAATGAATATTGTCTCAACTATAAATTGCCACTTTTAGCGCCATCACATGCTTAGAGGCGTGCGTGTGCATCAAACATGGAATGTCACTATTCAAGAAAATCCAGTTCATGAATCTCATCTATTGGTTGATGTTGCAAGTAGTCGAATACAGTGGTTCATGTGTGAGCGGCTTTCTTAGTTTTTTATATGCATACTGATTCTTGCGTTCATGATGATGAAGTCGAGAAAAGTGATTTTCAGCGCGGCGATTTTAATTGTTGGTGTTTAGCGACCTAGTGTGGGCATGTGTAGTTCGAAGGTTTTCCTCCCCAACTGCGTGGAAGACGATTTCAAACTAAAAGCGGAGTAACTCTAATCCGGATGTTTTGGCTACTTCGACCACTTCCTCTGTCTCTTTTACGTGTGCTTTTATGCGCTTGCGTTAACAAAGATGTGCATGCGATAAAAAGGAGTGTTCGATTACTGCGTGTCCATTAAGACGCTTGTCTGTAATCGGCATTTTTATGCCATTTAGACGATATTTTGAACGGCGGTGCGCGCGCCGATAAATTCCCCGGCAAAACAAATATAAAATAAATACAACCTACGCCAATTCTACACCTGCTAGAATAATAAAAATATCGGTTGGACATTTATCGACGGACTTTCAATTTATTTTCTCACTAAAGCATTCAAATTGTAGTAGTTTCGTTTGTGTCTTCAAATTCATTTGAGTATTTGGCATTGTCTAGGACGCCAACCAATAAAATTGTTATTGTCACAGGTGGGAATTGTTCAGCTTCGACTTTATCAAATCAATATAGATCGACCTGTCCATCTCGGAGTCCGCAGTCCTAAATCGGAGTGACGCGTGCTACCTACTTCTTGACTAGTTACTTATCCTCGAGGTATTTCTCTGAGAGACCGTCCAAAATGTTGTCATCCAGCTTGGCGCTCGAAATTGTAAAGCATTCGTCACGATATTTGAAACGCGAGGAGTCTTTGTCCTTTCTCTGCATTGACTCTAGTTAATGTTCAGTGAATTCGTCTCAACTCAAGATATAGGATACCGAGTGACTTTTGTTCCGCGGTTCTTCTACAACTCAAACACAATGTTAAATTTTTAACGACAACAACAGCAAATGGATGGATTTTGCTTGGTTGATTGATTGATTGATTACCTGTAGCAGAGCAAAATCGTCACCAAGGCAACAAAAAGTAGCAAAAGTAAGAGTATGATCAGGAAATAAAGTATAAGACTAGTCGCCTTAGAAACGGGCGCCTGCTTAAAACTCCAAACTGTTAGAGGCACCGTCACGTTGTGTTTGGTCACGTTTAAGTAGGTGGTGGCCAGTGTGTCGTCGTGCACTTCCACGTACTTGACATTCAGGTATGGAGATGTCTAGATAATAGACCATACTAATATACACAGCCATGGTTTTACCGTGTATTTGACGAATAGTAAGCCTGTAGCGTCACATACACAGTCCCAGTGATCTTGCTGCTGTATAAAGTCGCACTTTTGCAGGTCGCTTTCGTATTGGTTTCTGTTGATTCGAGTATTAAATGGATATGCAATGCGTTTACTTTGCAACTACTATGTAGCATTCCTTCGGCGTGCCGTACTATGTAATTTTTAGTCAGTATTTTTTGAGTAGACGAGCATACGTAGGTCGTGGAGAGATAGTTTTTGCTAAAGCTGTAACTATAGTTCAGACGGTAGTTAGATTGCCAATATTTGGTTGTGGTGACCACTGCGATGTCGTTGGAAATTGGGGCCATGAAGTAGTAGCGGGACACGCTACTTTTTCTACATTTTACATTGTTTAGCGTTTTAACTTTCACGCGGTGAATTCAACTTAACGACGTAATTTCAAGAATACTTCAAATAAAGTTAGTCTTAGTTAAAAACTCCCAAGCAACGCTAGGCTTTAGCGCCAGTTATTACTAAAAGTTATATTTAAGCATTTAATTTTAAGCAATTTTTTGACTAATTTTATTAAAACGAGTAAAACTTAAAGGTTTTATTATTTCAAGTTGTGTGCACATTTCACCAATTCAACGATGTGTATCACATGTTTCGTGAACCATTTATTAGGGTAGTTTTTACGAAATTAATGTAAAAATACTTAAATTAATCCGCCATAAATAAAGCTAATGAATTTGTCGATTGTTTCAAATTGGCATTAAAAGAAACATTTGATAAATAAGTTGCTATGTAAATATAATTTTAAAGTAATTACTAAACAAATTATTAATTAGTTCGACGTTTAAAAAATAATCAGCACGTCGCAATATACATCCTAAAGATTACGAATAGAGTTAAAATCAGTTGTAAAAAGCTTAAATTGTAAACATAAAAATGAATATATTAGAAAATTAACATTATTATTTGTGTCAAATTTTAGGGACGATAAGCAAAACATCGACCAGTTGATTCTCTATTATCATGAAACAAATGTCCGATATAAGTTATTTTATCAATCCTACCATTTCGGATTTTAAAATTCTAACTAGACAGAACCCCAAATATGCTTAAAATGGAAAACAAAACTTTTTTGGATTATATTACTCTGGTTACTTACCCCTCTAATCGGATTATTTTTTGAAAATTGGCCAAAACTAATGCATTCAAACATACTTATAGACATTTAACTAAATATATCTAAATAAACACATTTTATCTGTGTTATCCTATATTAGTAGTTTCTTTCAGTGTGTGAGTAAGAAAAAAGTTAATCACACACACGGAGAAAGACTTAAAGAAGATATAAAAGATTATCGCATAAAATCTTTAAATTTTTTATATTTTTAACATATTCATATAAAATAGGTTATTTCAATGTTGATTTTTTTTGAATTACGAATAAAAATTATCAACTTTGAAATATACAGCCATTAGTAAAGTCCAATAAACTTAATAAATGGCACAATAGAAGCAAGTTGACATAGAAAATTTACAAAAGGATAATTGTTACAACTTTAAATACCAAAATTAATATCTGCTACAATAAGTAAAATTTTATCTTCAAAATGACGTGTTGGGAAAACTCTTAAATTTTAATATGAAACGAACAGTACAATAAATGACAAAGAATTAATTAATGTTTGATACCTTTCGCCTAGCGGCCTGTAATTCGACTGGAATGACGTTCCCATAGTGCGAAAGATCGTCTCAAGTGAGTTTATCCGTAAGATTGTATAGTTCAAGTCTGCGAATTTGTGTGTGAAAAGCACTTTTCGAGACATGAAATTACAAACGTAGTTGTTGGTTGAGTTGATTTTGAGGCTAAAGTCGTTGTTTCTGAACATAGTTTTCTCGGTCATCATTAGGCTGTTCTCTTCAAAGGTTTGGAATTTGAAATCTAACCATGGCATACAGTAAGTGTTTTATCGTGACAATTTGACAGTACACATATTTTCCAAGTAAAATATTCCTGCAGACGACGATCTAACGTAGCCGTGATTTTGGTAAAGTTGCAGCACTGATTGCAACGATATTATCAATGCGGAGAAAACGCGTTCATCGTGCGGTTCACTCAGGATCACACTCCATTCTCTGGTATTCAGCGAGTTGAAAAGAGCGTCGTATATTTGTATCAATTTCTATGTTTCGATTAGTTGAAATCTGTCAGTAACTCCAGTACTATGTAGCTGATTTCGTCAAGAGCAATGTCGTTCAATTGGCGCGCTAACTGCTCCAGGATGCTGACGATTAGCACGATATCGCCCCCTAACAGTCCGTGGTTCCATCGGCGCTTGATCTCAACTTCTACACATTAGGAATTTAATCGACAATTTACAGCAAAGCTAATATAATCCTATAGTTATAATTTGGAAGTCAAATAAAAGATATTGGTCGATTTTTACAAATAATCAATTTTGGTAAATGAGTTTATAGCAAGTTCCAGCAATCAAATTACTTTTTGTATAATTGTCAACCTTTTCTGAAGTCGTTTTGTTTTCGGGTGTGAATTTTGCTATGTAATAAGGATACACCGTCCTATTTACCTCATTGTAGCCATTGCCACTATTGTTGCTAGGTGCAATAGTGCTGTTGGGCTCATTGCTGTTGTAGTCAGGATAGATTGTGACATGTCTAACACTTTTAACGACAATTTTTTCGCTGGAAGCAGACGGCGGCAAAGTTGACGGAGCATTGTTTTTAGAGTACCCGGATATAAAGTGCTCAATAGTCTCATTGGGGTCGTTCAACTTGGTTATTTTGATCGAGGGGAACCTTTCGTTGTTTTCGTCGCCAAGCGAGCCAACCTCAACTTTATTGTCACCGTCCAAAATGCTAGAAATATCCATTATTTCGGGAGGAGAACGTTTGTTCCGTATGTTGTTGGTTTCGAACCATTGCTGGCCATTTTTTGCAAAGTCGTCTTGCAAATGCTCGTAAATAGTAGAGATCAGTTGTTTCAAAGAGGAAGTGTTTTGAGTGCTGGACTCAACCTAGAATGCCGTTAGCTCTCACTTGTTACAGATAAAATACGTTTTTGTTGAGGTCTTTGTAAATTCGGTGGGAACAATAACGGAACGATGGCGCTTTCCAGGTGGATTCTATAGGATCGCATTCCCGCATAGCTATTCCATCGGCATTCAACGGACAATCACTGGCCACTGATGTATTTGACAGGGTGAACTTCCACGCCACACCGAATTCAGTGACACTTGGGCAAATATAGGACTTGAAATTGTTGCATAGCTTCATGTCAAAATCGGCCTCGACGAAAGTTGATTTTGTCTCGACAAATTCGAACATCCTGATGGCGACGGTTCGTATTGATGATGTGACGTCGCTGTTCATCACATTGATTTTGATTCGGACACTCATAACAGTTTCGTTTTTGAAGTTTTGACTTAATTTCAACTATATTTCAGTGTTTAATGAATAACTACATGGTGTCCATGATGGTAGAGTAACTGTAAGAGGGGACGTTTGAAAAAAACGAGTCCATCTAAATGGGTGTAATTAGCAAATTTTTGACTCTTGCGTTTAAAAATTCCATTAGAATATAAGTAAAAGTTAATTTAATAAGACATGTTCGACCATCATTTAACTCTAATGTTGTCTTGTGGCAACATTTGGGGTTTTCGTAGAGTAAAACGTAGTTTCTTATACTTTATAAGAATTATTGGATTTTATATAGTCTCGAAACAATTGAAACCAATTTAAAACTAATAGTCCTATTAAATTAGAAGAGAACTGAAGAATTTTGACTTGTGCGAGCATTACTGGTAGATTCATTTTTTAACAAATACAACAGAGTTGTATTTGTAATTAAAATTGTTGGTTGAATAATTTAATAGTTTTAATAATATTGCGATATTTAGTTTTGTTATAAAACTACAATGAAGCTAAAAATATTTTTTGGTGGAATTGAATTATAAATAAACTATATATTTTATAGATAAATTTCATTTATTGCGATTGTGGTTAGTTAACTGTGTTACGTAAAAATTGCAACATTTGAATGAAAAGCAATCATATTAATTTGATCACTATTACACCGTTTCCTTTTCACATATCAAATTTGGATGCAATAAATATAAGGAATAACAAATGATGAAATAACCAATTTTACATTAAGCAATACTATGTTGTAATTTTTTTAAATTGGATAGATTACATGTGTTATTATTAGATGATTTACTAAATTTTGCTCAAATATAGTTTATTTGGATCAATATATATATAAATAAATATTTTGCGGCCTCGTTAGCTCTATTCCAGATCAAATAGAATAAATCTAAGACAATTTCTTGAATCGACTGTGTAATATCTTAAACTTTTAAAAGTTATCATCATAGGATTTCTATAAAAAATGAATATTAACTTCGGGTTTAAAAAGACTAGTAGGATTCCAATAATTTAATCGTTAAATTTTATTCTTCGCCTTAAAAATAGAGTTTTATTCAATTTTTGGAAATTAATTCAAATCATCGAAAATACAACGATTTTTATGTTGTAGACTTGGCTTTACCTATCAAACATTGTCGTGAAAACACCACTGTATTACATATAAACTAAAATCTATTGATTTTAATACAATCTTGCAGCAATTTATACAAAATTTCAACGTTTATAGAGATTAAATTGAATTAACTCATCAGTGCGCCTGTGTGGTTGGAAACAAAGCTATTTTATTTGGCTATTCATGCACTTAAATTCTAATTCAATTCGCCATATTTATCGTTTATTCGCGACAGCGTGCAATGGCCATCAAAATTAATTTTTTAGGAACTAACAATTCGCAAGATAACATTTATAAGCTTTACCAATTATACCGAAGTTGTATGAGTGAATAAAAAATTACTTCATCTTCGAGCTGCCTAGTTGACGATATATACTGGTAGCTTGAGGTGTCATTGAAGGTGTTTTCGTGTGTGGTCTGGTTCAGTTTGACTTTGAGGCACAAGTCGTTGTTATCGCCGTTGGTCATTTCTAAACAAATAATTTACGATATAAATAATAAATTAAATAATAATAAATGGTATTATTGTAGTTTTTATTTTGAATACCAGCTATATTTTGAGCATTTTCACTCAAGGGTATTTCAAAACGTTTGGTCGGCTGCTCGAAAATGGCTATCAACGACAAATTGGAATTGGTCTGTTGTTTTGATAATGGGACAATTTCAACAGCACCCAATGAGTATTCGATCGGAGAGGTAACAAAATAACATTTTTGGTCGATATAGAAGATACCACCACACTGGGTTAACATCGAACAGCAACTTTCGATGCATTTAGCCTCATCGTGTATGGTTTTATTGAGAGTGAAATGCAGCATAGTGTATTTTTTGCCAAAGAATCCGTTTCTGTGTAGTTTATATGTCGACTTACACACCAACTCTAGATACACAAGTGCACTTTGTAAATGTAACCCAAAATAATTACCGTTTGAAGTGGATTTTGGGTCGTCAGAATTGTCAAGCGAATCTTTCGTTTTCCCGTTGTTATTGGTTTGGTTTATTTGCGTATTTTCAGCCAACTGTGTCTCAAACTGATAAGCATTTCGCCGATAAATCTGGATATAGCGAGCCAGATTATTTTGTGCCAGTCCATTGGTGAGATTATATTTGAGGAAATTATCGTTGACACTTTTCAACTTGTTCTCGATGTAGTATTTACACTTGTTGGAGTTGCACGTTATCCCGTAGCATCTCGCCTCGATAATAATAGCACTAGTGCATTGTTTCAATGCACAACAACTATCAACGCACTGTTCGGTGCGATTGCAATCGGTGAGATATTCCAACTTCCAGTCGATCATGTCGTTCGAATCCAGATGGATCAACGACACGGTCTGCACGTAGCACACATGGATGTGTCGCTCGGCGTACTTGTGCGTTTGTTTGATTAATTGGCCGCGGGTGCTTTGACTCTGATAGGGCGGCCCCACCTCCTCCACTTCAACAGCAATAAACAGTCAATAAAAGTCCACCAAGTTAATGCAAACTTACCATTGCACCTCACCAGAATCAAAAAAAAGTAAACGCTGCATTTCAAACTAAGATTGCTGTCTAACATCAACATTATAGGGTAATTTCATCAAAAATTCGAAAACGGGGCCTATCTCACTATAACAATAGCCACAACTCTCAATTGATCCGTATATTGATACGAAAATTTCCATGTGAACTAGACAACTTCCTGCACATTCAAATACATTCGAGTAAATTCCAATACATTCAAATACATTGAATGGTTGTAATAATAAAAAGTTATATGGACGCTACAACTTTGGCAGGGGAGCGCTGGATCCGATACATTCTCGACTGGTGTACTGCGCTTTATCGCACTAGATCTATTTGTTGATTTTAAGCAAATTTGTATGTGATCACACTCGTCGTTTTTTAAATCGCCTAAAAACCGTTGCAAAGTTTTTTTGCGTGCGTGCGCGCTCCATCAAGTTTTTATTGTTTTTCAGTTTTAAAAATGTCACAATGAACATTTAATCCAGTGTATAAAATACTTAAATAATTTTATCCTTTAAAAACCCAAAACAACGCTCGATTTTGCGCCATTAAATCTATTCTCACGCTGATCTGGAGACTTAAATGGGCCCAATAATATGACAAAGTGGTACACTTTGACGAAAAACTAACTTAACGTAAATCCTTTTCGATAATAACCATAACTAAGTGTGCACAAATATTTAATTCCACCTCCAAATTTTCCATTACCTCTTACCACCACAAGTGACGTACCAGCCAAGGCCGCAAGTTGGATAACGCACCAAGCAAATTTTTCACCTTAATTTGTTGGTTCACTACAATGATTGTAATATTTATTCAAAAGTTGTGAATTTTTAAAATTTAATTTCCCGCAAATATATCACTCATTTTAAATTTAATGCAGTTGAGTCTAAAAAAGTATCTATACCTCCCTTTACTTTCATTCGAATTCATTATATCCCACAAGTTTCAATGCACCAATAAAAATGCGGTTCTGGCTTACATTAAATGGATTGATCTTACTATAATTTGTTGACATCAATTTATCCTAAAACACACTTGAGAACTCAGCCTAATGTAGTTTTTAGCATTAGATTCCATGTGAACATGTATGATAAATTTATGTTTAGACTATTCAACTATAGAATAACTATTAAATAACAAAATTCAAACTTTCTATTCATCGCGCATGACAACCTAATAATTATCAAAAAATAATGCTAGAAAAAGCAAAATCGAAAATTTTATTTTATAATCGAAAGCGTTTGAATACTGCGACTTTCGCCTGCATTTTTATACGCCAAAAGACACAAGCCATGTCAAAGCCGAAATACAAAAATGACTACTATACAACTAAAGTGTTAAAAACACAGGGGGGGGTCTCACCTACTATTTCGAGTAAGAGCTCATGAAGTTTCCCAGAAAGTGGTTTATGCGTTCCTTGATTTTATCGTCCATTTGCAGCACAGGTTTGGTTTGGGGCAGCAGGTTCAGTTGGGCGAGGGGCATTCCTGTGGTCCTTTCGATAAAGCGCAGTTCTTTCGTCACGATCAAATGGGTGATCTAGCGCAGAAAGTTCAGAATTTGATGATATGCGGGCATTGAACAATCAAAAAAGTGCGTTTACTATTGAAGTATTCAACAAATAGTGCATAAAGTTGCACTGCAAACGCCTCATTACCAACAACGTCACACGTAACTGAGAACCCCACCCACGATTCATCAAAGTCAATGCAAATAAATGTGAAATTTAAGATGTATGCAGTTGTTTTTCAAAATTCCTCTGTTTGAAAATTTACAAATCGCTTTACAACCTTTTTAAATGGATTTATTGGAAAAAACGTTGTGGGGTGTTTGCGCCCCAACATCGCTAGAGAGTTGACATTAATTACCTTTTTAGCTAGATATTTAAACTCCATCTTGGAGTGTATCTTGACGTTGTGGTCGTCAAAGTTGTTCAGGCCGTAGAAGGGTTTTAGTCTGTCCACCAAGTACAACGCCAGCTGCATAAGGAAAATTGATTAGTTTCAACATCGCATGAGCAAAGTGGAAATCACTTCATCCTTGAACTTTTTATTGTGTGGATCACTTGCGTCCCAGTTGGGTATGATGTAGCGACGGTTGAACTTCTCCAAGTAGATCTCGTCCAACGTCTTCTCTTGCTTAGCGGGACTATCGTTCTAAAATGCAAACACGAATGTAATCCTGACAATACACTGTATACACTTACCACCACCAACGTCGCATTATGCCCACTATGGCTGAATTTAGTGATGTCTACACAACTGGCTGGCAAAGCAATAGGGTAGGTATCTCGATGTTGGGGTTGTTGATCAGTGTAGACGTTTTTCGGTGAGCTTTTAGTATGTTGTTGTGGTGGAGACGCGTTGTTTGCAAGTCTCGGGTCAGCTATCACAACATTAGTGTTTGGGTGGGTGGTGGTGGTTGATCCATCAATTTTTTCTCCCATCTACAACCATCTATGTGTATACACTTGAGCTAATTCGCAATACCTGGTTATTGAAAGAGAGCCGGTTCAATTCACTCGAAGTGACTGGCAAAGTTCTGTCGGGCGAAGAATATTTTGGATGGGCCTTATCAGAATTTGAATATCTATTGTCTCCACTTTTTCAACATTACAATAGAACCGTTAGTTTCTGTGTACCGTGCACAATTAGTTGTAGTCATTGGTTTTCTATGGTGATAGTTGGAATATTTTCTTTTTGAGTGGTCGTAACTTGATTTGTAGCGTTTTTCGTGGGTGTACAACGACGACGAGGTGGCAGTTGTATCTTTTCGGCGTTTGGCCGTAGGGTCATAAGTTAAACGGTTGTTGTCGCTATTGGTTGTATCAGAGTGGGTTTTCTTGGGTATTTTGAATTTCTTTTCCAACCCACTCCACTTGAGGAGGATTCTGTCGATCTTCCCTACGATGTCGTTGCAACGAGTGCGAGTGGCTTCATCGACGGATCCGGTCATTTCTGCTTTCCACTCTCGCAGTCGGTTTTCCAGCTTGCTCTCGTCGATGGCGTTTCTGTAGGGTATACTGAACAAGTCGAGGACGTCCATGAACTATTGAGTAACGCATACTTATTAGATGTGACATCACAAAATCAGATCGGATTAATTAATTAATAATTACTAGCGCGAAATCACTGGCGTTGCCCAGTTACAATTAAATTAATTTTTCAATTAGTCGGTTGATTTTAAAA